>LNAC01001007.1:412695-429941 GCA_002007465.1 Ailurus styani | reverse complement strand
ACATGAGAAAATATTTTGTATCAGCTGAATTGTTTTAAATTTATTGAGACTTATTTTTGGCTCAGTTATTGTGTATCATAGTAAATGTCCCAAGTGTTCTTGAGAAGAATGTCTGTCCTGCTGTACTTGGGTGGAATTGTCTATAAATGTCAATTAAGTTAAGTTGGCTGTACAGTGCTGTTCAAATCTACTCTATCTTTGCTGATGGTATGTTACTTATACTATCATTTATTGATAGAGGGATATTGAATACCCACCTAAAATTATACAATTTTCTATTTGTCCTTTCAGTTCTATCAATTTTTGCTGATATATTTTATTTCTATTTATGTTGCCAATCTCAGACTACCTTTATTTCTTTTGTTTAAGCAGTTACCTTTTATAGAGATATAAATAATAAGAAAATAAAGTCTTCCTCATTTACTTATAGGGTAACTGTTTCCAGTGCCCTTCATTCCATCATGTACACCCATAGTTCCATCTATTGTCATTTTACTTCTTTCTAAAGGACATCTTTAAACATTTTTCTAAGTGAAGATTTGCAGGAAATTATTTCTTTCAGCTTTTTATAAATGTTAAAATGTCTTTATTTAGTTTTATTTTTGAAGATATTTTCACTGGGTATTATAGATTGAATATTTTCTCCCATAGTACTTCAAAGGTGTTGCTCTACTGTCTTACTGTTCTCATGCTTTCCAGGGGAAAAATTCTCTCATTCTTATCTTTGTTCTTCTATACAGATGTTTTCTCTGTAACTGATTTTAAGATTTTTCTCTATCCTATTATTATTTAAGTAATTTGATTTTGATGTGTCTTGATTTTGTCTTCTTCATGTTTCTTGTGTCTGGGATTTATTGATCTGTGAATTGTTAAAAAAAGTATAGTTTTCATCCAATTTAGAAATTATTTTATCAATAGTTTTTCTGCTCTATTCTTAATGGTCTCCAAATACATATTTATCAGACAAGTGTTTTCTCACATCTAACTGATGCATTTTGTCACTTAAAAATTTTTCTTTTTTTAATTTCTCATTTTTTTATTTTTTTATTTTTTATNTCTCACATCTAACTGATGCATTTTGTCACTTAAAAATTTTTCTTTTTTTAATTTCTCATTTTATTTTTTTATTTTTTTATTTTTTATTTTTAAGAGTTTATTTATTTATTTGACACATAGAGAGAGATGAGATTACAAGTAGGCAGAGAGGCAGGCAGAGAGAGGAGAAANTATTTATTTGACACATAGAGAGAGATGAGATTACAAGTAGGCAGAGAGGCAGGCAGAGAGAGGAGAAAGCACGCTCCCTGCTGAGCAGGGAGCCCAATGCGGGCCTCAATCCCAGGACCCTGAGATCATGACCTGAGCTGAAGGCAGAGGCTTTAACCCACTGAGCCACCCAGGCGCCCTAATTTCTCATTTTAGAAATACTTTTTTTTCCCCTGTGTTTGTCTTTCAATGCTTTCATTGTTATATTTCAAGTTTACTAATAACTTCCTCTAATTTGCTATTTATTCTATTTAAAATATTGTTCATCTTAGACATTGCAGTTTTATCTCTGGATAATCAGTTTGAGTCTTTGTTTTATACAACACTGTTGCTACTTAAGTTTTGGATATATGTAATATAATTATAATACCTCTATGTCTTTCACTGCTAATTCTATTGTCTATGCTAATTCTATGTTGGTTTCAGTTGATAATTTTCCCCCATGTTACAGATCATATTTCCTTGCTTTTTTGAAGTCCTGATAAGCTTCATTGACATAATCAACATTGTGAATTTTATCTTGTTGGGTGATAGGTATATCTGTGTTCTTATAAAATTCTTCAACCTTTTTCTGAAGTACACTTGCATTACTTAAGAGAGATTGATCCTAATTGTTCCTGATTTTATGGCCAGCCCAAGGCAACTCTCATTCTAGAATTAATTCTCAGTAATAAAGCAAGACATTCTTCAGTATACTACCCAATACCCTGTGAATTTCTCCAGTCTTAAATGTAGCAACAGGCTTTATTTCTGGCCCTGTTTAAGTGACTGACACTGTTCTCTATTATTTTCAGATGTTTTTCCCTTGGCCTTTAATAGTTTCCTCATACCTATTCATGGATTATTACTGTCCCCATCTGTGCATGTTTCCTGGGTTCTCTTTTTGTTCAGCTGTTTCATATTCAGTACTCTTCCTATGAACTCTGTAGCTACCTTTTCTCACTTGAGAATGTACATTAGGCTATATCTGGTTTCCTCACCCTGTGCTATAGCCTGGAAATACTCTCAGGGCAATAAGCTGGGAAAGTTACAGCATTTCGCTGACTTTGTTCTGCAACTTTCAAGGATCACTATTCATTATTGTCTGATATTAAACATCTTTAAAACTATTGTTTAGGGGCACCTCAGTGGCTCAATTGGTTAAGAGTCCACTCTTGGTTTCAGCTGAGGTCATGGTCTCAGGGTCATGGGATGGAGCCCTGCATCCATCGGACTTCACATTTAGCTTGGAGTTTGCCTGTCCTTCTCCCTCTGCTCCTCAACCTACTCTCTTTTTTTCTCTCAAACAAATAAATAAATAAAATCTTAAAAATATATTGTTTATATATCTTGGCTTTTTTTTTTTTAGTTATTTCAGGTATATTTAAGTCCTGTTTTTGTTATTGTGTCTTTGGAAAAAGCAGAGTTGCCATCTAAATGATTTTAATTCTAAAAAATTATAAGGATATGGCACTAAAAAATCAGTCATTCACATTCTCACTGTAAATTAAGTGAAAATTTATCTATATTATAAAATTTTCCCAGCTTAGTGTGTGTGTGTATAAAATTTGGATATGTGTGTGTGTATTACATATACTCAAATTTAACCTGTATATTTCTTCTGCCATCTATGAATATAAACAAAGATTTAGATACAGAAGCAAAAAATCAAAGCTCATGGCAATGATGTTAGTGTTATTAGTTCAGAAGGCAAAATTTTTTGAGCTAATAGAAAGGATAATTTTGAAAGTATATTGATAGTTATGATCCAGATCTGACTGAATTAAAGCTATTGAGCAATTGGGAGAACATTTTGTATTTAGGCAAATATTGCTCAAACTTTGATTTCCAAATTGATAGGTAAGTTTGAGATGAATAAAAGAAAGAAACCAAAGAGGTCCAGGTGTCATGTAATTATGTCATTTATTAAAATAAATGTCATTCTTTATTATAAAATACACAATATTTCAGGAGGGTATTTAATGGGATGTTGATATTTAATTATTCACTATTTGGGCTTGCTTTAATGGTTAGACCCTGGACAAACAATTTAAAAGATAATTACTGAAAGTTAAATTATTATAAAAATACTACGTAGCTCTTTTGGTTGGGTAAGTGTTAATACTTAGGCCCTTAGATAGATATTGCTAATTTATAAATATCTGATCCTTTTCTGCATTGAGGCATATGAGTTATATACATTTACTCGAACACTTGTAGCTTTACATGGGCCTCTGACTGGCTCTTGACAATATGGCAATTGGAAGTGATGTGTTTTACTCTTCCAAAGTATTTAATATTCAGTATGAGACTCTACCTCTCTCATGTGTTAGCATAGAAATTATGAAAGTAATCTTTGATTTAAAATGGTGAAGTTAAATCTTGAAGCATTCTGAATTATTGAGTACTGACATGATAATAATTGACTTAGAGAATTCCCTACACCCATGGTAGCTTTTGCATGGAAGAAATACATTTTTATTTTGTTGCTTGTTTTGTTAAGTCACTAAAATTATTTGATTTTTAGTAATACCTAGCCAATTCTAATAATAGATTCCTATGTTCAAGATATATGACATGGTCACAGATAAAATGATATTAGCAGTATGTAAAAAATGTTAAATATGGTTATAATTAGTGTAAATCAAACATTCATAATTTTAATTAATAATAAGCAGTATATGAAATTTGAAATTCTGTTTCCATTTCTGCATAATGGAGAAAAGAGAAATACTAATAAGTAACATATTTTGTTTATACTTTTCCTGATATTTAATATTAACATATAGAAGACTATAACATTATTTACATTTTTAGTGAATGTGTCAATACAGCCATTTATTTGTCACAATGTCCACTAAGTGTTGAGCATACAATCCATGTTTTTATTTGGGAAGGTGAAGATTACTATAGTGAGGAGTTTTAACTCCATAGTAAAATAATATTAAAATTAGTCTTTTTTTCTCAATTTGTATTAAATTTAGCTGTATATACCAGAAAACCTTACTTAAAGTGATTTAAAATAGAAATTATTATTTTTTACACATAGCAAGAAGCTTGTGAATACTCATTTTCAGTAGACTTAATGATGGCTGGATTAATGACTCTGTGATTCTATTATCCCTTCTATTTTTATCAGTAAAATTATGCCACAACTCTGAAAAATAAGTCTTTAACCTAGGAAGAATGGAGATAAGTGTATGGGGAGAGGAAAGGAATGATATTAACCATTTCTGATCCTTCTTATCAGAGATTTTCTAGAATTCCTTGCTTTTCATTTTGCATCTGTATTCATCAAAATATTGGTCTGTAAACTGTTCTCACATTATCTTTATCTGGCTTTAGTATCAGGGTAATGACAGTCTCACAAAATGAGTTTGAGAGTACCCCTTCTACTTCTATTTTTTTTTTTTAAAGTTTGAGAATCGGTGTTAATTCTTCTTTAAAATTTGTAGAATTCTCCACATCCTTACTAGAATTTGCCAACACTTATTCTGCCTTTTTTTTAATAAAAGCCATCCTAAAAATTATAAGGTGATATCTCATTGTTTCCATTTGTATGACCCTGATAATTAGATATCTTGAGCATGTGTAATGTTTTCTTGGCCTTCTGTATGTGTTCTTTGGGAAAAAGTCTATTTAATTCCTCTGCCTATTTTTATTTTATTTTTTATTTTTTTAAAGATTTTTTTTAAGATTTTATTTATTTATTTGACAGAGAGAGAGAGAGAGAGATCACAAGTAGGCAGAGAGGCAGGCAGAGAGAGGAGGAAGCAGGCTCCCTGCTGAGCAGGGAGCCTGATCCGGGCCTTGATCCCAGGACCCTGAGATCATGACCTGAGCCAAAGGCAGAGGCTTTAACCCACTGAGCCACCCAGGTGCCCCTCTGCCTATTTTTAAATCAGATTGTTTATCTGTTTGGTTTGTTTGTTGTTGTTGTATGAGTTATTCATATATTGTGGATATTAATCCTTTTAGATATATAATTTCCAGTATTTTATTTCATTCAGTATATTACCTTTTAATTTTTTTTTATAGTTTCCTTTGCTTTTTAGAAGCTTCTTAGTTTGGTGTAGTCCCATTGGTTATTTTTGTTTTAATGTCTCTGCTTTGGTGTCAGATCTAAAAAAAATCACTGCTAAGACCAGTGTCAAGAACCTTACTGCCTATGGTTTCTTCTAGGAGTTTTATAGTTTCAGGTCTTATATTCAAGTTCTTAGTCCATTTTGAGTTTATTTTTCTATATGGTATAAAATAGTAGTCAAGTTTCATTGTTTTGCTTATGGCTGTTCCGTTTTCACAGCACCATTTATTGAAGAGACTTTCCTTTCCCCATTGTATGTTCTTGGCTCCTTTGTTGTAAATTAGTTGACCCTTTATGCATGTGTTTATTTCTCCTCTCTATTCCATTGATCTGTTTTTATGTCCATAAAATACTGTTTTCATTACTGTAGCTTTGTAATATAGCTTAAAATCAGAAATTTTGAGACCTCAAATTTGTTCTTTCTCAGGATAGCTTTGGCATTGGGTTACTTTGTGGTTCCAAACAAATTTTAGGATAGTTTTTTTTTTTCTTCTACTTCCGTAAAAAATGTCATTGTAATTTTGATCAGGATTGCATTAAACCTGTAGATCATTTTGAATAATATAGGCATAGTCACAGTATTAATTATTTCAATCTAGGAACATGGGATATCTTTTTTTATATGTTTCTTTTTCAATTTCTTTCATTCATGTATTTTATTTTATTATTAATTATTATTATTATTTTACTTTTTAAGAAAGGGAGTGGGGAGAGGCAGGAGGGGGAGCAGAGAATCTTAACCAAACTCCAAGCCCAACATGAAGCTTGACATGGGGCTTGATCTCACAACACTGAGATCATGACCTGAGTCAAAATATTTGAATGCTTAACTGACTCAGCCACCCAGAAGTCCTTCTTTCATTAATGTCGTATTTTTCAATATACAAGTCCTTTACTTCCTTGGTTAAATTTATTGGTAGGTATTCCGTTCTTTTTGATACAATTGTAAATGAGATTTTTTTTATAATTTCTCTTTCTGATAGTTTGTCATTAGTATAAAGAAAAGCAATAGATATTTGCCTTTTTATTTTGTATCCTGAAACTTTATTAAATGTATAAGTTCTAATAGTTTTTAGAGGAGCCTTTAAGGTTTTCTATATATAAAATCAGGTCATTAAAAAATGACAATGTCATCTGCAAACAGGGACAATTTTACTTCTTCCTTTGGAGTATAGGTGCCTTTTATTTCTTTTTCTTCCTAACTAAAGAAATGGTGAGATTGGGCAGCCTTGGCTTCTTCTTGATCTGAGAGGAAAGGATTTTAACTTTTCATCATTAAATATGATGTTGGCTGAGAGCTTGTTGTATGTGGCCTTTTTTGTGCTAAGGAGCATTCTTTCTGTGTGCATTTTGTTGAGTGTTTTATCATGAAAGATATTGCATTTTGTCAAATGCTTTTTATGCAATTACTTAGATGGTAATATGATTTTTATATTTTATTCGATTAATGAAGTATATCACATGTATTGATTTGCATATAATTATTCTTGTACACAGGGATAATTCCTAGTTGATCATATTAAATAATCCTTTTAGTGTGTGATTAAATTCAGTTTGGTTATTGTTGAGAATTTCTGCAACTATATTCATCAAGGATTTTGATCTGTGACTTCATTTTCTTACATTATCTTTGGCTTTTATATCAGGGTAATAATGGCCTTCTAAAGTGAGTTTGAGAGGTGCCTGGATGGCTGAGTCACTAAGTAGCTGCCTTCAGCTCAGGTCATAATCCCAGGGTTCTGGGATTCAGCTCTGCATTAGACTTCCTGATTAGAGGGAACCCTGCTTCTCCCTCTCCCACTGCCCATGCTTGTGTTCCTCTCTCCTGTGTCTCTCTCTGTCAAATAAATAAATAAAACCTTAAAACAAAAAAAGTTATTAAAATGAATTTGAGAGTCCCCTTCCACTTCAATTTTTTTGGGAAAAGTTTGAGAATTGGTGTTAATTTGAGCACTAGGTGTTATATGTAAGTGTTAATTCTTCTTTAAAAGTTTGTAGAATTCACCAGTGAAACCATCCCGTCCCATGTTTTCCTGTTGTGAGGTTTTTGATTACTGATCCAATCTCCTTACTTATTACTTACTACTTACTTATTATTAATTTATACTGTTCTTTCATGATTCAGTTTTGGTAGGTTTTATGTTTCTAGAAACTTATCTACTTATTCTAGATTACCCAGCTGATGATGTGTAATTGTTCATAGTAATGTCTCATGATTCTTCATATTTTAATGGTATGAAATGTAATGTTTTCTCTTTTGTTTCTGATTTTATTTGGATGTTTGCTCTTCTCTTTTTAATTGGACCAAATGTTTGTCAGTTCTGTTTATCTTTTCAAAGAGCCAGCTCTTAGTGTCATTGATCTTTTCTATTGATTATTTTTTATCTCTCTTTCACTTATTTCTACTGTGATCTTTGTTATTTCCTTCCTTCTTCTAACTTTGGGCTTAGTTTGTTCTTTACGGCATATGTTGAGTTGTTTTCAGATCTTTCTTTTTTCTTAATGTACACATTCAACATAAACTTCTCTCTAAAAATTGCTTTTGCAACATCCCCTAAGTTTTGATATGTTGTGCTTCCATTTTTGTTTGTTCTGAGATATTTCTTGAATTTCTTCTTTGAATTATTGATTATTCAGGTTCATATTGTTTAAACTCCACATATTATTGGATTTTTGTTTGTTTGTTTTATTCATAAAATTGATTTCTAGGGGCACTTGAGTGTCTCAGTCAGTTAAGCATCCAATTCTTGATTTTGACTTAGGTCATGATCTCAGGATTTTGAGATCCAGCCCTGCATGGGGCTCCATGCTTCGCAGGAAATCCATTTGAGATTCTCTCTTACCCTCTCCATCTGCCCTCCTCCACTGGCAAGTGCTCTCTTTCTCTTTCTAAAATAAATAAATAAATAAATAAATAAATAAATAAATAAATAAATAAATAAATATTATTTTTTGAAAAGAAACTTATTTCTAGTGTCATGCCATTATGGTCAGAAGAGGCTTGGTATCATTTCAATCTTCTTAAATTTATTGACTTGTTTTGTGGCTTAACATGATCTATCCTGGAAAATGTTCAATGTGTTTTTGTGAAGAATGTGCATTGTGCTGCTGTTTGATGTAATAATCTCTATATAACTGCTAGGTCCAATTGGTCTAAAGTGTTATTCAAATTCATTATTTCCTTGTTGATTTTTCTGTCTGGATTATCTATCCATTGTTGAAAGTGGGATATTTGTATCCCCTACTATTATTAGTGTTGTTGTCTATTTCTTTCTTAATGTCTGTTAATAATTAATATATGTATATGTTCTGATATCAGTTTGTATATTTTATAATTGTTATATCCTCTTCATGAATTGATCCATTATCATTACATAATGACTATCTCTTTTAACATTTTTTATGCCATCTAATTTGTCTGATATAAATAGAGCTACCCTGTTTTCTTTTGGTTTCCATTTGTCTGAAATATTTTTTTTCCATCCTTTTACTTTCAGCCCGTGAGTGTAGTTGACATTTAAGTGTGGACAGTCTCTCAGCAATAATGGGTCATAGATGCAGTCTGGAACCAGGAACTTAGGACTGTGTGTTGCAGTTCCAACCGTGATGAGTGAGAGCTTCAACTGACTGTGGGGATAGAACTTAGGGTAATGACAGTACCCCCAAGAAGAGTTTAGCACAGCAGGTACCTTTCTCAGTAATGTGAACTCAGAGTCTTGAACTGGGATAGGGGCTGGGGCTCAAAGTAACAGCAGTGCCCTTGGCAATGATTTCTCAGAGCTGTGACCTGGAACCTGGTAAGTGGGGATTAGAGTAGCAGCAGCAAAACCCTGATAATGGGTCATGATAATGGTGGTCTGAGTGGAGCTTATGGTGGCTATAGAACCCATTGCTAAAATACTCTTTCTAAATTTGGCTTTGAAGTTTCAAGCTTTAATCACAGTGGAATAAAGAGAGCTCCTACTTACAGGAATTTTATTTGTACATACCAACTAAAACTTAGTGAGGTATTGAACTATATTTTTCTCAATGTACTGTGCTAATTCAAGTGAGCTCATTCAAAACAAAAAACAAATGACACTACCAACACAAAAAAGATCAGACCCTCTTGATATGGTGCTGAGAACTTCATTCTCTGGTGTTTATCCATAGTAATACACACTGTCTTCAGGGTTTCTCACTCTCCATCATATCTGATCATAACCAGATTTCATAGCTGTTCCATCTCTTATTGCAAGGCCTTCATGGACCTATTTATCTGCTGTATTAGATTTCTTGCAAATTCAATTAAGCTTACCTTCTCAAGATTGTACTTTTAACACTAAGTATTTTGTCTTCATAAAAGAGGTGCTGCATTCTGGTGTTACTTAGGTTTTCCTGAAGTTCCACCCAGAAGAGATGCATTTTAACGATCTTTAAATTCAACAGTATTTGAACAGAAGCCACTTCCTGTGAGCAGTCCATATTTGAGGAATTAGTCAATTTAGGTAGCCAGTTACTCACTGGGTAAGAGTGAATATGGGAAAAATATGAATCCTACACAACATGATCTAGTAAGAATAAGAAATATACCATAACCAATCAAATATCTCTTATTTGTAGTGGTTTTACTGTAGACTGATCAATAGACTCTTTTGTTGTAGGCTGGCTTATTCTGTTCATAAGTGTATGGAAGAATCACTTGGTGCTAATCTTCAGACTACTTTAATATTCCATTTTTCTGAGTTTCTCACACGCCAATTCATACATACACAATAGATTTTTAGAACTGGATAATAGCAATACAATTTTGATATTATCCTGAAAATGAAAGTTTATAACAGATGTATATGACCCAACATATGCTGTAATTATAATGTTAGTTTCTAGATCTCAATTCACTTTTCCTTCCAGGCTCCATACTTAAACCACACATTTTGGCATGATTCACTTCCCTTCTTTTATACTTTCAATGTGTCCATTAGCATTGTCTCTTCCTTATGCATTACCAACATTTTCTGAACATATACTATGTGCAAGTTATTGGGGTTAAGATTTAAGTATAGAAAAATGACTTAAACAGAAAACTCATACAATGGAGGAGGAGGTTTTACATTCATTTAAGTGTTATAAATGGTATCACCGAGGTTTGCATGAACTTCCAATTGGTGGAAAAAGGAGTACTCAAATACTTTTAGAGACTAGATGAGGTATCATCTGAGGGTAACACAGAATTTGTGATTCTTTTTAAATATTTTTCAACTATATTGAAATATAATTGACATATAACTGTGTAAGTTTAAGGTCTATATAAATTGATAGACATATCACAAAATGATTATTGTACTAGGGTTTGTTAACATCTTTATTATCTCATATAATTACATTTCTATTTTGTAATGAGAACATGTAAGATTCATATTTTTGCAACTTTCAAGATTATAATATAGTACTATTAATTAAAATCATCATGCTGTGTATTTCCAGAACTTATTTGTATTGCAACTGGAAGTTTGTACCCTTTGACTGATATTTCTCCTTTTTTAAAAATATTTTTTATTTATTTGAGAGAGAGAGAGAGATTACAAGCAGGCAGAGAGGCAGGCAGAGAGAGAGGGGGAAGCAGGCTCCCTGCTGAGCAGCGAGCCTGATGCGGGGCTCTATCCCAGGACCCTGAGATCATGACCTGAGCCAAAGGCAGAGGCTTTAACCCACTGAGCCACCCAGGTGCCCCGACTGATACCTCTCCTTAACTCCATACCCATCTAACCACAATTTTAAGTTCTGTTTCTATGGGTTCCTTTTCTTAAGATTCACAGTTTAAGTTATATTGTATTTGTCTTAATCTGTCAGACTCATTTCATTTAGCATAATGATCTCAAGAGTTCCACCCATGTTCTTGCAAATAGGATCTCCTTCTTTGTCATGACTAATGTTCTGTTATGTATATATACCACATCTTTTTTATTCATTCACCATTGACAGATACTTAGATTATTTCCACATCTCAGTTATTATCAATAATATTACAGTAAACATGGGAGTACAGACAATTCTTTGAGATCATATTTTCATTTCCTTTGATTATATACGCAGAAGTGGGATTGCTGGATCATACAGTAATGCTATTTTTAATTTTTTGACAAGCCTCCATAATGTTTTCCATAGTTGCTGTACCAATATATATTCCCACCATCAGGATATAGGGTTCCCTTTACTCCACATCCTCCTAACACTTGTTATCTCTGGTCTTTTCTATGATAGCTAATCCAACAGGTGTGGGGTGATATTGTGGTTTTGTTTTGCATTTTCCTGATGATTTAGGTATCTTGAGCATGTTTTTATGTACCTGTTGGCCATTTGCATGTCTTTATTTTTTAAGATTTTATTTATTTGAGAGATAGAGAGCACAAGCAGGGGGAGGGACAGAGGGACAGGAGAAGCAGGCTCCCCACTGAGCAGGGAGCCTGATGTGGTGCTCAAACTCAGGACCCTGAGATCATGACCTGAGCCGAAGGCAGACACATAATTAACTTAGCCACCCAGGTTCCCCTGCATGTCTTCTTAAGAATATCTATTTACTTCCCCTGCCTATTTTTAAATTATTTATTTGTTTGGTATTAAGTTGTAGAGGTCTTTTATATACTTTGGATATTATATCCTTATCAGATAAATGATTTACAAATATTTTCACTTATTCCATATGTTGGGTTTTCATTTTATTTCTTTTGCTGTGCACAAGCTTTTCAGTTTGATGCAGTCCCACTTCATAATTTTGTTGTTGTTTTGATGCTTGTGCTTTAAGTATCATGTCCAAAAATCAGTGCCAATACCAATCTTACAGATCATGTTTTCTTCTAGGTGTTTTATAGTTTCTGTTCTTGTTTTTAAATCTTTAACCCATTTCGAGTCAGGTTTTGTGAGTGGTGTAACACAGGGTTGCAATTTAACATTCAGCCAGTTTTCTTAACACCATTTATTGAAGAAGATATCCTTTCCCCTTTTAGTATCCATAGTACCCTTGTAAAACGTCAGTCAGTTGTATATGCATGAGTTTGTTTCTGGGATCTTGATTCTATTCCATTCGTCTGTGTTTCTATTTTTATTATAGTACCACACTGTTTTTACTACTATAGCTTTATGTAGTATATTTTGAACTGAGAAGTTTGATACCTCCTGCATTGTTCTTTCTCAGGATCACTTTGGCTATTTGGGCACTTTTGTGATTCCATACAAATATTAGGGTATTTTTATTATTATGAAAAATACCTTTGGAATTTTGATGGGATTTCATGGAATCTATACTTGGCTTGATTAGTATATTCAAGTAATATTGTTTTTTTCTCATCCATGAACATGGCTATCTTTCCATTCATTTGTGGGTTTCTTCAATTTCTTACATCAAAGTCATATAGTTTTCAGTGAAAAGATCTTTCAACTCCTTAATAAAATTTATTCCTAAGGACTTTTATTGTTTTTGATGCTATTGTGAATGGCACTCTTTATTTCTTTTTGAATGTTTTCTTGTTGGTGTATAGATATGCAGTTGATTTTTCTATATTGATTTTGATTTTTGCAATTTTACTGAATTGGTTCAGTAGTTCTAACAGGTTTTTTTGAGGAGTGTTGAGTATTTTCTATATATATCATATGCAAACAAATATAATTTTACTTCTTCCTTTCAAATTTGGATTCTTTAATCTCTTTTTCTTGTCTGACTGCTCTGGGTAGGATTTCTAGTACTATACTGCACAGGAGTGGTAAGACTGGATGTACTTATCTTGTTCCTGGTCTTAGAGAAAAAGCATTCAATGTCTGTTAAATATGATGTTAGCTGTGGGCTCATCATATATGTTCCTTATAATTGCTTAGGTGTGTCGACTCTATACCCAGTTTGTTGATTTATCATAAAAAGATATTTTTTTCTCAAAAGCTTTCTCTGTCTCAATTACAACAACATGACTTTTGTCTTTTATTATTGTAACATGGTGTATCACATTTATTGAACCAATCTTGCATGTCAGGGATAAATTCATTTGATTGTTGTGTTTGTTCCTTTTAATGTGGTATTGAATCTAGTTTGCTAATATTTTGTTGAGGATGTTGCATATGTATTAATCAGGGATATTGATTTGTAGTATACTTTTCTTGTAATGTCCCTATATGTCTATTTTATCAGGGTAATGCTGTTCCAGTAAAATGAGTGTTGCAGTGTTCCTATGTCCTGAATTTCTTGGAAGAGCTTCAGAAGAATTGGTATTAATTTTTCTTTAGAAGTTTGGTAGAATCACATGGAAAACCATGTGGTCCTAGGCTTTTCTGTGGTAGGAGGCTTTTGAATACTAACTTAATATCCATTGTCATTGAAGATGTGTTCACATTTTCTATTTTTTTCAAGTTTTCTTCTAGGTTAATCTTCTTTAGTTTAATATTGTACATAATAGTATCTTATTAACATTTGTATTTCTTTTTTTTAAGATTTCATTTATTTATTTGAGAAAGAGTGAGAAAGAGAGCATCAACAGCAAGAGGGACAGAGAGAGAAAGAGACAGGGAGAGTCAGGCTCCCTGCAGAGTTGTGCCCCAACATGGGCCTGGATCCTAGGACCCTGGGATCACGACACATGTCAAAGGCAGACACTTAACCACCTGAGCCACCCAGGTGCCCCAACCTTTGTATTTCTAAATTGTCAGTTTTAATGATTCCTTTCATTTCTCATTTTTAAAAATTTGAATCTTTTTACTTGGTCTAAAAATTATCAATTTGATTTATCTTTCTGAAAAAAATAGGTCTTAACTTTCATGATCTTTTATATTGTTTTTATGGTCTTTATTCCATTCATTGCTTCTTTGATATTTATTTCCTTCCTCGTACTAATGTCATGCTTAGTTTGTTCTTGTTTCTCTTGCTCCTTGAGCTGTAAAGTTTGGTTGTTCATTTGAGACCTTTCTTTTCTCTGTGTATTGCTTTAACTCTCCCTCTTAGAACTCCTTTGAAGTATCCCATAAGGTTTCATCTCTTGTGCTTCCGTTTTTCTTGTTTCAAGATATTTTTGATTTCCCATTTCATTCCTTCCTTCTTTGACCCATTGGTTGTTTGGGAGTGTGTTAATTTCCACATATTTGTAAAGTTTCCAGTTTTCCTCTTGTAATTGATTCCTAGTTTAATAACACTGTGGTAGAAAAATATACTTGGTATAACTTTAATCCTTTTATATTTGCTAAGACTTGTTTTGTGAATGATCATGAGATCTTTCCTGGATAATATTCATGTACGCTTGTAAGGAATATGTATTATGCCACTGTTGGATATAATGTTCTGTATGTGTTTGGTCCATTTGGCAAGGTGTATATCAAGTATAACATCTCTTTGTGGATTTTCTATTTGGATGACTTATCTATATTGAAGTAATGTGTTGAAATTCCCTACTATTATTCCATTTGTTGTTTATTTCATGCTAAGATCCCTTGATTTGCCTAATATATTTAGGTGTTCCAATGTTGGATACATTTAATATCTTATGATTGTTATACTCTCTTGTTGAATTGGCCACTTTATCATTATATAATGACTTTTTTTTTGACAAAGTCAATTTTGTCTTGTGTAAGTATACTACTACTACTCTTTTGGTTTATATTGCATGGAGTGTCTTTGTTATCTTTTTAGTTGGAGCCTGTATGTTTTAAGCCTTAAAGCTAAACTGAGTTTTTTATAGATAGCATATGGTAGGGTCTTATTTTTTTAATTCATGCAGGCATCAGTATGTATATTTTGCTAGGAGAGTTCACTCCATTTATATTTAGCATAATTATTGCTTAGGTAAAACTTAAAATCGCATCTTACTTTTTTCTGGCTATATGTAGATTCCTTATTCCTCTCTTGCTTCTTTCTTTCTCCCTTCCCTTCCCTTTCCCCTCCTCTCCCCTCCTCTTCTTCTTTTCTTTTCTTTCCTTCTTTTTCTTTCCTTTTTTCCTTTTCTCCTTTTTTTTTCTTTCCTAGTACAGAGTCTGACCCAGGGCTTGATCTAACAACCCTGAGATCATGACCTGAGGAGAAATCAAGAGACAGACACTTAACCAACTGAACCACCCAGACGCCCCTATCTTCTTTTATAAATTAATGTTTTTCTGTTGTGGTATTCTTCTATTGCCTTCATTTATCTCTTAAATCTGTGGGGTTTTTTTTTATGTTTCTCATGAGCCTTACATAAAATATCTTATAGATAGAACACTGTATTTTATTCTGGTAACAATTTTTTTNTCTGACCCAGGGCTTGATCTAACAACCCTGAGATCATGACCTGAGGAGAAATCAAGAGACAGACACTTAACCAACTGAACCACCCAGACGCCCCTATCTTCTTTTATAAATTAATGTTTTTCTGTTGTGGTATTCTTCTATTGCCTTCATTTATCTCTTAAATCTGTGGGGTTTTTTTTTATGTTTCTCATGAGCCTTACATAAAATATCTTATAGATAGAACACTGTATTTTATTCTGGTAACAATTTAACTTCACTTACATCAAATCTCAACATTTTACTCCCCCCTTTTTTTTAAGTGTCATAATTGACATACTTTTATGTTGCAGATCCATTAACATATTGTAACTATAGCATATTTTAATTGCATATTTGGCATATAACATTGTGTAAATTTAAGGTGCCTAATGTTAATTTGATACATCTGTGTATTGTAATATGATTGCTATCACTGGTATATTTAGCACCTTTATCTCATTACATAATTATCTTTACTTTATAATGGTTGGAATAATTAAGTTCTAGTCTTTAGCAGGCTTGATGATTATAGCACAATAGTGTTGTCTATATTCATTATATAGTTGACCCTTGAACATTGCAAGGGTTAGGGGCACCAATACTCTGTGCAATCAAAAATCCACTTATATCTTTTGATTTCCCCAAAGCTTAACTACCAATAGCCTATTGTTGAGCAGAAGCCCTACTGCTACCATAAACAGTTAACACATATTTTATATTTTGTATTTATTATATATTATATCCTTTCAATAGAGTAAGCTACAGAAGAGAAAATGTTAAGAAAATCATAAGGAAGAGAAAATACATTTACTGTGATATTTATAAAAAAAACTTCTCATAAGTCACCACATGCAATTCAAACCTGTGTTGTTTATTAGATCTCCGTGGCTTATTTATTACTTATTGCAAGTTTTTACTCTTAAAGAGCATCTGTCTTACCCTTTACCTCCCCATCCCATTACAACCATTATTTTATTCTTGTTCCATGAGTTTGCCCTTTTAAAAACTCTTCNCTTAAAGAGCATCTGTCTTACCCTTTACCTCCCCATCCCATTACAACCATTATTTTATTCTTAACCCACTGAGCCACCCAGGCGCCCCCATTATTTTATTCTTGTTCCATGAGTTTGCCCTTTTAAAAACTCTTCAAGTGGGCGCCTGGGTGGCTCAGTGGGTTAAAGCCGCTGCCTTCGGCTCAGGTCATGATCCCAGGGTCCTGGGATCGAGGCCCACGTCGGGCTCTCTGCTCAGCAGTGAGCCTGCTTTCTCCTCTCTCTCTGCCTGCCTCTCTGCCTACTTGTAATCTCTCTCTCTGTGTCAAATGAATAAATAAAATCTTTAAAAAAATAAAAAAATAAATAAAAACTCTTCAAGTGATATCATACAGTATATGTATCTCTCTGACTTATCTCATTTGTCATAATGTGCCCAAGGTCCATTTATGGACTTGTAAATGATAGGATATCCTCCTTGCTCATGGCTTAATAATATTTTTATTATAATAGTATACAGGTATAATATACAAATACTACCTTTTCTTTATCCTTCATCAAATAGTGTTAATGGATATTTATTTTTTTTAAAGATTTTATTTATTTATTTCACAGCGGGAGAGAGATCACAAGGAGGCAGAGAGGCAGGCAGAGAGAGAGAGGGGGA
>LNAC01001007.1:358202-401696 GCA_002007465.1 Ailurus styani | reverse complement strand
ACATGGATGGAACTGGAGGGTATTATGCTGAGCGAAATAAGTCAATCAGAGAAAGACAATTATCATATGATCTCTCTGATATGAGGAACTTGAGGGGCAGGGTGGGGGGTTGTGGGGGGGAGGGAGGGAAAAATAATGAAACAAGATGGGATGGGGAAGGAGACAAACCATAAGAGACTTCTAATCTCATAAAACAAACTGAGGGTTACTGGGGGGTGGGAGGGTAGGGATAGGGTGGATGGGTTATGGACATTGGGGAGGGTTTGTGCTTTGGTGAGGGCTGTGAAAGATGTAAGCCTGATGATTCACAGACCTGTACCCCTTGGGCAAATAATAAAAATAAAATTAAAAAAAAAATTACAAATTTTTCTATGTCGCAAGCCTTTGAAATTGCTAACAGAGTCAACACCAACTGATAAATCTTCAATGCCTAATATCTAGTGGATGTCACTATATTTGCACCTCAGTATGTGAATGAAGAGAGGGCCAGATTATGGCCTGTGGTACTCCTAATTTCATCATCACCTCTCATCTTTGATTTCTAAATTGTGCCTCTTAGTGGCCTTTTCTTAGGAGAAAAATCATGTCAGTTACCAGCATTCATTCCAAAGGTTCTGCTCATGTTTTGTTGGTTAATATGTGCTAATATATAAATAGGTTTATATGTTAATTTCAAGTTAGTTTGCTTGCATTTTAACAAAAATATTACTCAAAGTAATAGGAATAAAATACAAAAATTTCAGACAACACTGGCCAAAGAGAAGATCTATCGCTTATAAGGGAATTTTTAGAAAACTTCAAATTAGTGTTAGTGGGCAGAGGTTCAGTCTATTCCCAGAGCATTAGAAGAGCTAAGATGGTAAAATGTTGAAGGAGCTGAAAGATCTTCAGATGAATGTGATTATAAATATGCAATTTTTCTGTGATCTAAATTAGAAGTTGAGGAAAATATTAAGTAGTTGTTAAAATTAATGCTGAGTCTTGGTTCTGATTTTTACTAAGTGTTTTAGTGAGGTTCTCAAATGCTTTCTTGATAATAGTCTCATGCTTTGGTTACTCTATATTGTCTCAGAGGCAAAGAATGGAAAATAGTGGATAAAAGAGAAAATGAGCCACTGAGGAAGCTGACACCTCATTAGCTTTAAAAAATTCAGTCTGCTTTTCCATGAATACTATTAAAGCCCTGAGAAGACTAAAAGGTCCTATCAAATTGCAGGCAGTGAAAGCAAATTAAATAGCCCAACTAGTTAAAAAATGCATGCCCTACCAGAGCTGAATCAAGATTAACTTAACAACCTCCCATAAAGAATATAAGCCCACCTGATTTTTTTAGAAGAGAAATTGTTTTTTTATATATTTAAGTGTTTAACCTCCTTAATTCATGAAAATGTTCCAAGTAAAACTGTCTAAACATAAAATTAATGAGTAGCACTTTCATCAGATGTTAATCCATCAAGCCTCTACTGTGTACCTACTATATGTAGAACAATGTAAAAAATAAACCAGGAAATACACACACATATATACAAAGATAAATTGTCCCTATTCACAAGACACTTAATTTTGATAAAAAAAAATCTATGTACATGATATAGCCAGAGAATATAAACAAGTATAAGACAATAGAAAATATTGTACACAAAACAAGAAAAACAATTAGTATATTAGTAAGAGAATAGGTCTTGAATTTAACAAACAGCATTTAATTTAATTATCTTCTACTTAGTTAGTAGATGACCTCCTTCAAACCACACATCTTTCAATCCCAGTCATTCACAGACTAAGAACAGGTAATAAAATCTACCTCATAGGTTTGATGTGGGGATTTAATGAGGCGGTGAATATGAATGTGCTTTAGCAATTGTAAGTTACCAATAAAGAGAGAAGTTTTGTCAGGAAGAATATTTTACTCATTGGTGGATATTGCTGGTCTTTTCCCATACATAGTTTCAGAACATAACTAGGCAATCTTTTTACATCATCTCTTTCTATAAAGATTCCTTGTACAGATAATTACACCATGACTTGCAAAAATTGAAATAAATTTTATGCCACATTAAAAAAGCAAAAAGCAAAAAAAAAAAAAAAAGACTGGTGCTTGCGAGTCTGCTTTCCCTCTCCCATAATACCTCGCACTCTTTTCTTTCCTACTGGGGCTGGCAGAATGGCTCCTGTGAAGAAGGGTGGCAAGAGAAGGGCCTTTTGATCCTCAATAAGCACTGACCAGAGAATACATCATCAATATTCAAAAGCACATTCATGCAGTGGGTTTCAGGAACCCTGCTTCTGGGCACTCAAAGTGATCTGGAAATTTGCCAATGAGGAGATGGGAACTCCAGATGTGTGCACTGACACCAGGTCAATAAAGCTGCCTGGGCCAAAAGTGTAAGGAATGTTCCATACTGTATCTGTATGTGTTTTCCAGAAAACTTAAGGAGGGGGAAGATTCACCAACCAAACTCTACACATTTTTTACCTATGTATCTGTCACCACTTTCAAAAATCTCCAGACAGTAATGTGGGTGACAACTAATTGTTGATTATCAAATAAAGGTATAAAAATGCATAAAAAATTCTCCTAGAACATAGTAAGATATAAAAACATGGAGCTGTTATTATTTCTCTAAATTACTTAGCCAGTTTTTTTTTTAGAATCATCATTTCAATGTCTGTGACATTAAATATTTATGGTTCTACTCCTCAAGAAACTCTAATTCTAGAGGAAAGATAGCTATTGATATACCCTCCCCCAAACATGTATAATAACAAGTATTCTGTAATGTTTCTAGTGGTAGAAATATGATATGAAAAGTCACCTAATTCAAAAATATGTGCCACCATATTTTTAAACATACTCTAAGTTTAGTTACAGATTCCAATTCTTTTCAGTTACATAAAAGCTTTCCTTTTACATATAAGCTAGGAATTTATTTTGGCACTAAAATCATATAGCCTTCTATTTTGTTTTTTAACTGCTTACTGATGGGTAGAAATCACTTAAGGTAAATTACATTATGGAAATGATGTTCATAATTTCATTCTAATTTGGTAATATTTGCTTGAAAGGTAACACCTGTCCATTATTACTAATAATAATCAAGCTCTAATAGTTGTAGATTGCTTATAATTACAGAATTTGGAAGTCTTGCAAAGTCTACTTGAAAAGGTTTTCATATTTAGTTAATTGTTTAAGTTTTGCCTTAGCTAAAGTTTACAAATCCTATCAATTGTCTCCAAAAAGCCAATACTTTTTAAATCTCATACATGGATTGCTACAACTTTTTTTTTCTTATTAAACACAAAATATTTTGATACGTAAAGAAGTTCTTAAAGTCACCTTTGGTAGGTTGTATGTTTTCGTAACACTAGACTCAAAATCCTTTGTATTTCTGCAGTATCAGTTGTAATATCTCCTTTTTCACTTACAATTTTATTTGAGTCCCTTCACTTCTTGGTAAATCTAGTAAGAGGTTTAACTTTTATTTACAAAGAAACTTCAGTTCTTACTTTCATTGATCTTTTCTATTGCCTTTTTAGTCTTTAGTTCTTCTCTGATCTTTGTTATTTTCTTCCTTTTACTAATTTTGGGCTTCATTTATTCTTGTTTTCCTAACTCTCTGGTGTATAAAGTTAGGTTACTTATATGAAATTTTTCTTCTTTATTTACATAGACATTTATCATTAAACTGCTTTTGCTTCATCTCATAAAATTTGGCAGGCTGTGTCTCCATTTTTGTTTCTCTTAATTTATTCTTTAATTTATCCTTTGACTTCTTTTGAGACTCAATAGTTTTTCAGGAGCAAGTTTTTTAATCTCCACATATTTATGATTTTTTTTCCTGTTTTCTTAATGAAATTAAATTTTAGTGTCATACCATTATGGTTGGAAAATATACTTGCTATGACTTCAATCTGTCTAAATTTATTAAGTAAGAATTGCTTTGTGGTTTAACATTATCTTAGAGAATCTTCCATGTGTTTTGAAGAATGTGTACTCTGCTGCTGTTAGATGGAACATTCTATGTCTATTAGGTACATCTGGTCTAAAGTGTAGTGTAAATACAATGTTACCTTGTTGGTTTTCTGTCTGGATGATCTATTCATTAGTGAAATTGGAGTTTTGAAATCTGCTCCTATTATCGTATTGCTATTTCTGCCCTCAGATCTATTAATATTTGCATATGTCATACCCTCTTGATGAATTAATCCCTTTATCACTGATAATGGCAATGCCTCTTGTTATATTCTTTGGAATAAAGTCTATTTTGTCTAATATAAGTATCAAAACCCCTTCTTTCTTTTGGTTTCCACATGCGTGAATTATCTTTTTTTTAAATCTGTGTATTTTTAGTCTACGTGTGTCCTTCAATTTCAACTAAGTCTCTTTGATCCATTTGGTCACTCCGTTTTCTGATTGGAGAATTTAGTCTATTTGCATTTAAAGTAGTTAATGATAGATAGGTACTTATTATTGCCATTTTGTTCATTGTTTTTCTAGTGTTTTTGTAGTTGCATTGTTCCTTATTTTTTGTCTTGCTTTCTTCCTTTGTGATTTGATGATTTTCTCTAGTGGTATGCTCTGATTCCTTTCTCTTTATCTTTTTGTGAATCTGCTGTAGGTTCTTGCTTTGTAGTTACCATTAGGCTTACATAAAACATATTATAGATATAGCAGTGTATTTTAAGCTGTTAACAACTAAACTTTGAACCCATACTAAAGCCATACATATTCTCTTGACCTTATGTTTTTGATGTCACAATATATCCCATTTTATATGTAGTTTCCATTAACAAATTATTGAAATTATAGTTAATACTTTTGTCTTTTAAGCTTCATACTAGATTTGTAAGGGATTTACTTCTTTACTAGTGAGTTTTATCCTTTTATATGTTTCATATTACTAAAGAGAGCCTTTGGTTTTCTTTTTTTATTTAAATCAAATTAGCCAACATATAGTACATTATTAGTTTCAGATGTAGTGTTCAATGATTCATCAGTTGCATTAATGCCCATCACCCAATCACCCCATCTCTCCTCCAGCAGCCCTCAGTTTGTTTCATATAGTTGAGAGTCTCTCATAGTTTCTCTACCTCTCTAATGACTTCCCATTCAGTTTTCCCTCCCTTCCCCTATGATCCTCTTCACTGTTTCTTATATTCCACATAAGAGTGAAAACATATAAGTCTTTCTCTATTAACTTATTTCACTCAGCATAATACCCTCCAGTTCCATCCACATCAATATAAATGGTGGCTGAGTAATATTCAATTGAAGATACATAAATATCTACATATATATGTAGATATATACCACATATATCTATATCTATATTTATCTATATCTATACCTCTCTATATATATAGATGGTAGGTAGATAGATAGAAAGATAGATAGATTCACTTTCCTTAAGTATATGGTTTGGTTTCTGTGTACTAGATAAAACACCCATCTCTCCCAGCCTTGATAGAATGGTCTTGTGTTGGAGATGAACTGTGTCAGTTAACCTAGCTTGAGCTCCTACTCATTTCTCAAACTTTTTTGATTAGGCTGCCTCTTTTGTTCTTAGAGGGTCCTAGTAGGTAAGGATACCTTAACAGCCATTACTATCCATTATGGGAGAATTACAGTCAGCACCTTGATGGAAGCTGATTAGAGGCTGGACCTTCATATAGTTGCTAGGAAGGTATGTCACTAATACCATTCTGAGAAGAACTTAGGAGGTGGAAATTCTTGCCTGCTCAGATATAAAGCCACAGAAGTAGTACTCCTGCACCTATTAGAACTGCTTCTTAGTTTTCTACAGTACTGTGGGACTTGTTAATGTAGACCCTCTTAGCGATCAAAGCCAGTGATCAGAGGCCTGTCTCTCAGATGACAGTGACAAAAGTTTTGGTGCCAGACATATGTATAAGCTCCTTCCACAGCTGCTGGATTGAGAGAAAAGGTGGGAAATATGCCATCCAGTCTTTGAGGAAGACTGTAGCCAGTTCCTCAGCAGCTCTTAAAGTATGCAGACAAAGCATTTTCAGGGACATAGTGAGAGATGGATGTCTTTGTCTGCTCCTTCTGCACTGAATCATGGGAATATAGCCAAATAAAAACTGTCTGTTCACTATAGCTGTGTTGTGTAATATTGATTTGCAGATATGCAAATTGTATCTATTTATCAAAAAGTCCTAAGCATTAAAAAAAAAAACTGTTAGAACCCATATACTAGGAATACCTGGGTGGCTCAGTCATTAAGCATCTACCTGTGACACAGGTCATGATTCCCAGGTCCTGGGATGAAGCCCCGCATTGGGCTTCCTGCTCACCGGAAAGTCTGTTTCTCCCTCTCTGCCTCCCCCTGCCCCGTTCCTTGTGTTCCCTCTCTTTCTGTCTCTCTGTTAATTAAAGAAATAAATAGGGGATCCAGAGGCAAGATGGCAGAGGAGTAGGAGACTGATTATCATCAGGTCCCAGGAAGTCACCCAGATAGCTATCAAACTATTCTGAACGTCTACAAATTCTACCTGAGATTGAAGAGTCAGAAGAGCAGCAATTCTAGGAACAGAAAATTGACCACTTTCTGGAAGGTAGGACATGCGGAGAAGTGAATCTGAGGCGACGGGAAGATAGACCCTGGGGGGAGGGGCTGGCTCCCAGCAAGGGAGCGAGCAGCGAAGCACAGACTTGGAACTGTTAGAGGTCGGCTCCACTGAGGGATGTTGCCCCAGAGACCAAGCGGGGGGTGAAACCCCTGCAGGGACAGTGTGGTCTCAGGACCCATGAGGACACAAAAAGACCAGGGGTGTCTGAGCGCGACCAAGCTCCCAGGTATCAGAGAGAAGCTGGTGGGAGAGATGGAGCTGAACTGAGGAATCTCTCAAATCTGTGATACATTGGGCTGTGATCTGAAGCACAGCCCGGCCACTGATCTGTGAGCGGGGACCCCATGGGTGGCAGACCCGGAGAGACCCCCTTCTTCCTCCTCCAGGAGGAGCGGCATGGGAGTGGCTGCAGGAATCTGCCAGGTTCAGAGATTCTAAACAGGGCCGCACCAGAGATAGAGACACTCGGTCACAGGCTGGGTGAGCTCGGAGAGTGGCCAGAGACCATGAGACGGGAGGGACTGCTTTTCTCTGAGGCGCACTGAGGACTGAGGCCTCAGGCTCTCGGCTACACTGGGTTGGAGACTAGGAGCCGCCATTTTGAGTCCCGTCCTCCAATTNCGGGAGGGACTGCTTTTCTCTGAGGCGCACTGAGGACTGAGGCCTCAGGCTCTCGGCTACACCGGGTTGGAGACTAGGAGCCGCCATTTTGAGTCCCGTCCTCCAATTAGGTATGGAAAGCGTTCAGGGAGCAAAAGCTCCCGAGAGCGAACCCGAGCTGATTACTTAGCCTGGCCCCTGGTGAGGGCGGTGGGAATCCGCCTGGGGCAGAGACACTTGAGAATCACAGCAACAGGCCCCTTCCCCAGAAGACCAAGAAAAAAAAAATCCAGTCAGAGTCAAGTTCAAGATTGCTGAGCATTGTGGCTCTCTGGAGCTAGGGGAAAGGAATGAAGAGAATTCATGCCTTTTTCCCCATGATTCTTCAGTCGTACAAAGTTAAATTCATTGAATTTTTTTTCTTTGAATTTTTTTCTTTTTTCTTTTAAAATTTTTACCTTTTCCTATTTTAACATTCTTAACTCTTCTATCTTATTAGTACTTTTTATTCCTTTTTAAATTTTCATTGTTATAATCATATTTAATTCCTTCATTGTTTTTAAACTTATTTTTTGGATACTTATATGGTCTGCTCAATTCACCAGTCTAATAGATATAGATAGATAGAGATAGAGATAGAGATAGAGATATAGTCATAGACAGACATAGATATAGAAACAGAAACAGATAATTTGGATATAGGATTTTGTTTTATTCATTTTGTTTGTTTTGTTTTTGTATGATTTTGTGTTTTTATTTTTGTTTGTCTGTTTTTGTTTTTGTTTTTTCCCCTCTTAACTTTTCTCCCCAGTTCCAGGTCTCTTCTGAGTAGGTTAGTGTATATTTCTCTGGGGTCGTTGCTACCCTTTAGTATTTGGTTCTCTCATCCATCTATTCCTATCTGCATAAAATGACAAGGCGGAAAAAATCAACACACACACAAAAAAGAACAAGAGCCAGTAATGATGGCTAGGGACCTAATCAATGTGGACATTAGTAATATGACAGAACTAGAGTTCAGAATGATGATTCTTAAGGTGCTGGCTGGGCAAGAAAAAAACATGGAAAATAACAGAGAAGCCCTCACTAACAAAATAAAAAAACTTTCTGGAGAAATAAAAGAACTAAAATCTAACCAAGCTGAAATCAAAAAAGCTATTATTAATGAGGTGCAATTGAAAATGGAGGACCTTACCANCGAAGATAGAATTAGTGATTTAGAAGACAAAATGTCAGAGAAAAAAGAAGAGGATGAAAAGAAAGACAAACAACTACTAGACCATGAGGAGAGAATTCGAGAGATAAGTGAAACCATAAGACGAAACAATACTAGAATAATTGGGATCCCGGAAGAGGAAGAGAGAGAGAGAGGGCCAGAAGGTATATTGGAGCAGATCTTAATACAGAATTTCCCTAATCTGGCAAAGGGAACAAGCATCAAAATCCAGGAGGCACAGAGAAGCCCCCCCAAAATTAATAAAAATAGGTCCACACCCCGTCATCTAATAGTAAAACTTACAAGTCTTAGTGACAAAGAGAAAATCCTGAAAGCAGCTTGGGACAAGAGGTCTATAACATACAATGGTAGAAATATTAGATTGTCAGCAGATCTAAACACAGAGACCTAGANGCCAAGAATACTATATCCAGCTAGGCTCTCACTGAAAATAGAAGGAGAGATAAAAATCTTCCAGGACAAACAAAAACTCAAGGAATTTGCAAACACCAAGCCAGCCCTACAGGAAATATGAAAGGGGTCCTCTAAGCAAAGAGAACCTAAAAGAAACATAGACCAGAAAGGAAGAAAGACAATACACAGTAACAGTCACCTTAGAGGCAGTACAATGGGTCTAAATGTATATCTCTCAATAGTTACTCTGAATGTAAATGGACTAAATGCCCCAACTAAAAGACACAGGGTATCAGAATGGATAAAAAAACAAGACCCATCGATATGCTGTCTACAAGAAACTCATCTTACACGCAAAGACACCTCCAGATTTAAAGTGAGGGGATGGAAAACAATTTACCATGCCAATGGACAGCAAAAGAAAGCTGGAGTGGCAATCCTTATATCAGATAAACTAGACTTTAAGGCAAAGAATATCATAAGAGATGAAGAAGGACACTATATCATACTAAAAGGATCTGTCCAACAAGAAGATCTAACAATCATAAATATCTATGCCCCTAACATGGGAGCAGCCAATTATATAAACCAATTAATAACAAAATCAAAGAAACACATTGACAAGAATACAATATTAGTAGGGGACTTGAACACCCCCCTTACTGAAATGGACAGATCATCAAAGCAAAAGATCAACAAGGAAATAAAGGCTTTAAATGACACCCTGGACCAGTTGGACATCACAGATATATTCAGAACATTCCATCCCAAAACAACAGAATACACATTCTTCTCCAGTGCACATGGAACATTCTCCAGAATAGACCATATTCTGGGTCACAAATCAGGTCTCAACAGGTACCAAAAGATTGGGATCATTCCCTGCATATTTTCAGACCATAATGCTCTGAAACTAGAACTCAACCACAAAAGGAAAGTTGGAAAGACCTCAAATACATGGAGGCTGAAGAACACCCTACTCAAGAATGAATGGGTCAACCAGGAAATTAAAGAAGAATTAAAAAAATTCATGGAAACAAATGAAAATGAAAACACAACTGTTCAAAATCTTTGGGATACAGCAAAAGCAGTCCTAAGAGGAAAGTATATAGCAATACAAGCCTTTCTCAAGAAACAAGAAAGGTCTCAAGTACACAACCTAACTCTACACCTACAAAAGCTAGAGAAAGAACAGCAAAGAAAGGCTACACCCAGCAGGAGAAGAGAAATCATAAAGATCAGAGCAGAAATCAATGAAATAGAAACCAAGAGAATAGTGGAATAAATCAAAGAAACTAGGAGCTGGTTCTTTGAAAGAATTAATAAGATTGATAAACCCCTGGCCAGACTTATCCAAAAGAAAAGAGAAAGGACTCAAATTAATAAAATCATGAATGAAAGAGGAGAGATCACAACCAACACCAAAGAAATACAAACAATTCTAAGAACATATTATGAGCAACTCTACACCAGCAAATTTGACAATCTGGAAGAAATGGATGCATTCTTAGAGAAATATAAACTACCAAAACTGAACCAGGAAGAAANAACCAGGAAGAAATTGAAGACCTGAATAGACCCTTCACCAGTAAGGAGATAGAAGCAGTCATCAAAAATCTCCCAACAAAGAAGAACCAAGGGCCACCTGTCTTCCCAGGGGAATTCTACCAAATATTTAAGNAACCAAAAGAACAGTGGAACAAATCAATGAAACTAGGAGCTGGTTCTTTGAAAGAATTAATAAGATTGATAAACCCCTGGCCAGACTTATCCAAAAGAAAAGAGAAAGGACTCAAATTAATAAAATCATGAATGAAAGAGGAGAGATCACAACCAACATCAAAAAATACAAACAATTCATAAGAACATATTATGAGCAACTCTACACCAGCAAATTTGACAATCTGGAAGAAATGGATGCATTCTTAGAGAAATATAAACTACCAAAACTGAACCAGGAAGAAACTGAAGACCTGAATAGACCCATCACCAGTAAGGAGATTGAAGCAGTCATCAAAAATCTCCCAACGAACAAGAGCCCAGGGCCAGACGGCTTCCCAGGGGAATTCTACCAAACATTTAAAGAAGAATTAATACCTATTCTCCTGAAACTGTTCCAAAAAATAGAATTGGAAGGAAAACTTCCAAACTCCTTTTATGAGGCCAGCATTACCTTGATCCCCAAACCAGGCAAAGACCCCATCAAGAAGGAGAATTACAGACCAATATCTTTGATGAATACGGATGCAAAAATCCTCAACAAAATACTAGCCAATAGGATCCAGCAGCACATAAAAAGGATTATTCACCACGACCAAGTGGGATTTATTCCTGGGATGCAAGGTTGGTTTAACATTCGCAAATCAATCAATGTGATACAAGACATTAATAAAAGAAAGAACAAGAACCATATGATCCTCTCAATAGATGCTGAAAAAGCATTTGACAAAGTACAGCACCCTTTCTTAATCAAAACTCTTCATAGTGTAGGCATAGAGGGTACATACCTCAATATCATCAAAGCCATCTACGAAAAACCCACAGCGAATATCATTCTCAATGGAGAAAAACTGAGAGCTTTTCCCCTAAAGTCAGGAACACGGCAAGGCTGTCCACTATCACCACTGCTATTCAACATAGTACTAGAAGTCCTAGCCTCAGCAATCAGACAACAAAAAGAAATAAAAGGCATCCAAATCAGCAAGGAAGAGGTCAAACTCTCACTCTTTGCAGATGATATAATACTTTATGTAGNACATACCTCAATATCATCAAAGCCATCTATGAAAAACCCACAGCGAATATCGTTCTCAATGGTGAAAAACTGAGAGTTTTTCCCCTAAAGTCAGGAACACGGCAAGGCTGTCCACTATCACCACTGCTATTCAACATAGTACTAGAAGTCCTAGCCTCAGCAATCAGACAACAAAAAGAAATAAAAGGCATCCAAATCGGCAAGGAAGAGGTCAAACTCTCACTCTTTGCAGATGATATGATACTTTATGTGGAAAACCCAAAGGACTCCACTCCAAAACTGCTAGCACTCATACAGGAATTCAGTCAAGTGTCAGGATATAAAATCAATGCACAGAAATCAGTTGCATTTCTATATACCAACAACAAAACAGAAGAAAGAGAAATTAAAGAGTCAATCCCATTTACAATTGCACCCAAAACCATAAGATACCTAGGAATAAACCTAACCAAAGAGGCAAAGAATCTGTATTCAGAGAACTATAAAGTACTCATGAAAGAATTTGAGGAAGACACAAAGAAGTGGAAAAACATTCCATGCTCATGGATGGGTAGAATAAATATTGTGAAAATGTCTATGCTACCTCGAGCAATCTACACATTTAATGCAATCCCCATCAAAATATCACCCATTTATTTCAAAGAAATGGAACAAATAATCCTAAAATTTATATGGAACCAGAAAAGACCCCGAATAGCCAAAGGAATGTTGAAAAAAAAAAGCAAAGTTGGCGGCATCACAATTCCAGATTTCAAGCTCTATTACAAAGCTGTCATCATCAAGACAGTATGGTACTGGCACAAAAACAGACACATAGACCAGTGGAACAGAATAGAGAACCCAAAAATGGACCCTCAACTCTATGGTCAACTAATCTTCGACAAAGCAGGAAAGAATGTCCAGTGGGAAAAAGACAGTGTCTTCAACAAATGGTGTTGGGAAAACTGGTCAGCCACATGCAGAAAAAAGAAACTGTATCACTTCCTTACATCACACTCAACAATAGACTCAAAATGGATAAAAGACCTCAATGTGAGAAAGGAATCCTTCAAAATCCTTAAGGAGAACACAGGCAGCAACCTCTTCGACCTCAACCGCAGCAACATCTTCCTAGGAACATCATCAAAGGCAAGGGATGCAAGGGCAAAAATGAACTATTGGGACTTCATCAAGATTAAAAGCTTTTGCACAGCAAAGGAAACAGTCAACAAAACCAAAAGACAACTGACAGAATGGGAGAAGATATTTGCAAATGACATATCAGATAAAGGGCTAGTATCCAAAATCTATAAAGAGCTTCTCAAACTCAACACCCATAAAACAAATAACCCAGTCAAGAAATGGGCAGAAGACATGAACAGACATTTCTCCAAAGAAGACATCCAAATGGCCAACAGACACATGAGAAAGTGCTCAACATCACTCGGCATCAGAGAAATACAAATTAAAACCACAGCGAGATACCACCTTACACCAGTCAGAATGGCTAAAATCAACAAGTCAGGAAATGACAGATGTTGGCGAGGTTGCGGAGAATGGGGAACCCTCCTACACTTTTGGTGGGAATGCAAGCTGGTGCAGCCACTCTGGAAAACAGTATGGAGATTCCTCAAAAAGTTGAAAATGGAGCTACCCTATGACCCAGCAATCGCACTACTGGGTATTTACCCTAAAGACACAAAGGTAGTGATCCTCAGGGGCACGTGCACCCGAATGTTTATAGCAGCAATGTCCACAATAGCCAAACTATGGAAAGAACCTAGATGTCCATCAACAGATGAATGGATAAAGAAGATCTGGCATATATATACAATGGAATACTATGCAGCTATCAAAAGAAACGAAATCTTGCCATTTGCAACAACGTGGATGGAACTGGAGCGTATTATGCTGTGCGAAATAAGTCAATCAGAGAAAGACAATTATCATAGTATTTCTCTGATATGAGGAACTTGAGGGTCAGGGTGGAGGGTCATGGGGGTTAGGGAGGGAAAAATAATGAAACAAGATGGGATGGGGAAGGAGACAAACCATAAGAGACTCCTAATCTCACAAAACAAACTGAGGGTTAATGGGGGGTGGGAGGGTAAGGATAGGGTAAATGGGTTATGGACATTGGGGAGGGTTTGTGCTTTGGTGAATGCTGTGAAAGATGTAAGCTTGATAATTCACAGACTTGTACCCCTGGGGCAAAGAATAAAAAAAGAAAAATAATTAAAAAATAAAAAACAAAACAAAACGAATCAAATACAAACAAATAAATAAACAAACAAAAAGAAAGAAATGAACAAAGAAAAGAGTGAGAAAAAAAACAAACCCTTAATAATAGAGAACAAACAGGGGGAGGTGGGTGGGGAAATGAGTGACTTTGGTGAAGGAGATGAAAAAGACACTTATGATGAGCATTGACTAATGCATGGAACTGCTGGACTATTGTCCATCTGAAACTAATACAATACCGTATGTTAATTTTACTGGAATTAAAATATTTTTTTAATAATCAAAAAAAATAAAAGAAAAAAAGAAAAAATAATCCTAAAATTTGTATGAAATTATAAAAGATATTGAATAGCCAAATCAATCATGAGAGAGAGTCATGAATTTGGAAGCATTACACTTCATAATTTTAAATTAAATTACAACATTATGGTAATAAGAACACTATGGTATTGTCAAAATAGCCACTTGCAAAATAATGAAAATGATCCACTATCTTATACTGTACATGATAACCAAAAATGGATGAAAGAATTACTAGACTTACAACTTTATTTAATCCTAGAAGAAAACATAGACAGTAAGCTTCTTGATATTTGTATTGATAATGACTTCTCTATATGACACCAGATGAAGAGACAACTAAAGCAAACAAGTGGGACTGTATTAGACTAAAAATCTTCTGCACAATAAAGGAAACTATCAACACAATAAAAGGCAAAGTATGGAATGGGACAAAGTATTTGCAAATCATATATCTGATAAGATATTAGTATCCAAAATATATAATTAACTTATGGAACTCAATAGCAAAATGAAACAATTAGATAAAAAATGGGCAGAGGATCTAAATAGACAATTTTCTAAATAAGTCATTCAGATGGCCTATGGGTACATGAAAATATGCTAAGCATCATTAATCATCAGGGACATGCAAATCAAAAGCATAATGAATATCACCTCAAAGCTGTTAGATGGTTATTATCCAGAAGATAAGAAACAACAGATTTTGCTAAGGATATGGAAAAAAAGGAACAATTGTGCACTGCTGGTGGGAATCTTAATTGGTGGAACCACTGTAGGAAAAAAAAGTATGGAGGTTCTTCAAAAAGTTTAAAATAGGAATACTATATTAACCAATAATTCCACTATTAGGTAATTATCAAGGGAAAACAAAAACACTAACTCCAAAAAATGTAATGCACCCTTATGTTTACTGAAGCAGTTTATAATAATGGAATGTTACACAGCCATATAAAAGGATAAGCTTCTATCATTTGAGACAAGGATGGACCTAGAGGTATTATGCTAAGGAAAATAAGTCAGACTAAGACAAATACCATATGATCCCACTCATTAATGAAATCTAATTAACGAGCAAGCATACAAAAAACATAGTTAGAACTATAAATACAGAGAATACACTGATGGTTACCAGAAGGGAAGGGGTAAGGGGTTGGCAAAATGAATGAAGGGAAAGAGAGATACAGGCCTCCAGTTATGGAATGAGTAAATCAGGAGAGTAAAAAGCAGAGCATAAAGAATGCAGTCAACAATATTGTAATAGCAAAGTAACCGGACAGAGGGTAGCTATACTGTGAACATAGCATAATGTGTAAATTTGTCAAATCACTAAGTTGTACACGTGAAACTAATGTGACATTGTATGTCAACAATACTCAAAATATAAAAATAAATATATAAATAAATAAAATACAATTAAAAGAAAGACAAGGGATTACAAGTGTCAAAAGGGGAGCTCTTGCGCACTCTTAGTGAGAAAGTGAAGTGGTGCAACTTCTGTGGAAACGGTATGAAAGTTCTTCAAAAAATTTCAGAATAAAACTAGATATGAACTAGCATTTGCATGTCTGTTTATTGACCAAAAGGAAACAAACTCAGTATTTCAAAAAAATATCTACACTCCCATGTTATTCCCAGTAAAATTTTCCATAGCCAAGACATGGAAACAGCAGTGTCTATCAGTGGATGAATAAAGATGTGGTATATATATTTATATACAGTGGGTATTATTTGGCCATGAAAAAGGAAATGCTACCATTTCCAGCACCATGGGTAGAACTTGAGGGAGTTATGCTAAATAAAATGAATCAGATAAAGATAAATACTGTATGATCACACTTCTATGTAGAGTCTTAAAAAATCCCAAAACTCATAGATACAAAAAATATATTGGTGGTTGCCAGAGATGACATTGCGGGGGGAGCAAAATGGGTGAAAGTAGCCAAAAAGTACAAACTTGCAGAATAAATGAGAGTCAGGAATGTAATGTACAGCATGATGAGTATAGTTAATATTGTATTTTTTAAAATTGCTAAGAGTGTAGATCTTAAAAGTTCTCATCATGAGAAAAAATATGTGTGGTAATGGATATTAACTTACTATGTTAATCATTTTGCAATATTGACTCTTGTACAAAGTGAAGGGGTTGGGGAGCTGACCCTGAGTACAGTCAAAAATCATATATATTGGGGTGCCTGATGGCTCAGTCATTAAGCGTCTGCCTTCAGCAGGTTCCTGGGATCCCAGGGTCCTGGGATCAAGCCCCACATTGGGCTCCTTGCTCAGCAAGAAGACTGCTTCCCCCTCTCTCACTGCCCCTGCTTGTGTTCCTTCTCTTGCTATGTTTCTCTCTGTCAAATAAATAAATAAAATCTTAAAAAAAATGCGTGTATACTTTTCACTCCCCAAAAATATAACTACAAATATCCTACTGTTAGAATTCTTTCCAATAAGTTGATTAAGGTACATTTTATGTCATATGTTTTATATACTATATTACAATAAAGTAAGCTAGGGAAAATTTTATGAAAATCATAAGGAAGTGAAAATATATTTATAGCATAGTACTGTATTAATCAAAAATATAAATATATAAGTGGACCCATGGATTTCAAACCCCTGCTGTTCAATGGTCAACTCTACATATATCAAATTATGTTATACACTTAAACTCAATGCAGTGTTATATATTAATTAAAAGGAGAGTGAAAGGTATTATGCTATATATACAATTATATAATATGTATGCATACACAGATGTGTATATGTGTATATATAAATGTAACTATATATATATATATATATATATATATATATATNTATATATATATATATATATATATATATATATATATATATATATATATATATATATATATATATATCTACCAAGTATAGCACCTTGGTGGCTCAGTCACTTAAGGATCTGCCTTCAGCTCAGGTCATGATCCTGGGGTCCTGGGATTGAGCCCTGCTTCAGGCTCCATGATCAATAGACAGTCTACTTCTCCATCTCTCTCTGCCCCTGCCAGCCCCCACTCATGCTTTCTCTCTCAAGTAAATAAAATCTTAAAAAAAAAAAGGAGTTTTGTTGAAAGGATTCCATTTTCTACTCCAAGTTATGGAATAATACTTATTTAATTCATTTAATAAGCAATAATTCCATTATTTATNTTAATATTGTATTTTTTAAAATTGCTAAGAGTGTAGATCTTAAAAGTTCTCATCATGAGAAAAAATATGTGTGGTAATGGATATTAACTTACTATGTTAATCATTTTGCAATATTGACTCTTGTACAAAGTGAAGGGGTTGGGGAGCTGACCCTGAGTACAGTCAAAAATCATATATATTGGGGTGCCTGATGGCTCAGTCATTAAGCGTCTGCCTTCAGCAGGTTCCTGGGATCCCAGGGTCCTGGGATCAAGCCCCACATTGGGCTCCTTGCTCAGCAAGAAGACTGCTTCCCCCTCTCTCACTGCCCCTGCTTGTGTTCCTTCTCTTGCTATGTTTCTCTCTGTCAAATAAATAAATAAAATCTTAAAAAAAATGCGTGTATACTTTTCACTCCCCAAAAATATAACTACAAATATCCTACTGTTAGAATTCTTTCCAATAAGTTGATTAAGGTACATTTTATGTCATATGTTTTATATACTATATTACAATAAAGTAAGCTAGGGAAAATTTTATGAAAATCATAAGGAAGTGAAAATATATTTATAGCATAGTACTGTATTAATCAAAAATATAAATATATAAGTGGACCCATGGATTTCAAACCCCTGCTGTTCAATGGTCAACTCTACATATATCAAATTATGTTATACACTTAAACTCAATGCAGTGTTATATATTAATTAAAAGGAGAGTGAAAGGTATTATGCTATATATACAATTATATAATATGTATGCATACACAGATGTGTATATGTGTATATANTATATATATATATATATATATATATATATATATATATATATATATATATATATATATCTACCAAGTATAGCACCTTGGTGGCTCAGTCACTTAAGGATCTGCCTTCAGCTCAGGTCATGATCCTGGGGTCCTGGGATTGAGCCCTGCTTCAGGCTCCATGATCAATAGACAGTCTACTTCTCCATCTCTCTCTGCCCCTGCCAGCCCCCACTCATGCTTTCTCTCTCAAGTAAATAAAATCTTAAAAAAAAAAGGAGTTTTGTTGAAAGGATTCCATTTTCTACTCCAAGTTATGGAATAATACTTATTTAATTCATTTAATAAGCAATAATTCCATTATTTATCTAGTTATTCTATTAGGAATAGCTTAAGGATTATCATGTATTGTCTTTCCCAGTAGTGAGGAAAGAAGTTGAACTACATCTTACATACATAAGCAACCACAGCATGCAATTTACAGTACTTATTTATAAAAATAAAGTTACCTTCTGGACTTTTTCTTTTTTTTAAATATTTTATTTATTTATTTGACACAGAGAGAGAGAGATCACAAGTAGGCAGAGAGGCAGGCAGAGAGAGAGGGGGAAGCAGGCTTCCTGCTGAGCAGAGAGCCCGATATGGGCCTCGATCCCAGGACCCTGTGTTTATGACCTGAGCCGAAGGCAGAGGCTTTAACCCACTGAGCCACCCAGGCACCCTGGACTTTTTGTAATAATAGAATAGTCAAGAATTTTTAGTGATACATATATGAAAACATTCCTCATTTGAAACCACAAGGCTCAACTTCTCTATGCCTTATTGGTTTTCTCATTGGTGAAATGGCGAAAATAACTCCTGCTCTTGAAGCACCAAAGAGATGTTTTGGAAATTAAATACAACATATTTCAGGCAAAGTTTAAAGTGTTGAAACATTTTCAATGCTATTAAATATACTTTTTACTTAAAATTTCTTTCATGATGTTAGCAACTGAGAAATTTTAACTTACCTCAAGTGAGCAAAATATACTTTATATATTCTGTATCTATTCTTATCCACTTAAGTGACATTATAGTTCATAAAATGGAAAATGAATCTCGAATAGAATAAATCTTCTTGAAATAGTTTTAAAATACTTGTTACAGATATATTTTAGTATAAACATGGTTTTTTTTTTGCTTTTGCTTTACTGTTTCATTTTCTTTAATTCCAGTCCCATGGTATTTTTATCATTTTACAAATCTGATGGCAAAGTTTTGTCTTTCTTGCCTGAGAAGCTATCCATCTGGAAAAAAATTATTTTTTATGTCACCGTTTAATCCTGAATCACACAACAGTGGGTTCCAAATTATACACATCTCATGTGCAGTAAGTTATTTTCTAGGTATTGGAGTTTCCTTTCAAAGTACAATTTTTATGACAGATTCAAAATCCAATCTAGTGAAAAAATAGCTATTGCCAACAAACAAAATAAGACATTTCTATAAAACCCTGTGTTATTTTTAAACTAAATTTGAAGTTAAGTAACTTCCAGGCAACATTTCTTTAACACCATCTATGTGTAATATGTATGTAAAAATGTATCAGATTTTCCCAATAGGTAGTTGTGTGTGTGTGTGTGTGTGTGTGTGTGTATAATCACAAAAATTGTACTATAGAATCATGATATTAATTTTAATGCCTAATAGAAACAAATTTGCAACTAAATTTAACTAATAATATTTGTGCAGAATTAATGAAACATGATTTAATGACAAAAAAGACAATTTCATAGAAATGTATAGAAATACAATTTCAAATAAATTCATAGAAAGCAACACACAAAACTTTAATTTCTTAATCCAATCATATAGTTGGTAGGCATCCCCAGAGTTTTTTTGTTTGTTTTGTTTTTAAGATTTTATTTATTTATTTGACAGAGAGAGACAGCAAGAGAGGGAACACAAGCATGGGAAGTGGGAGAGAGAGAAGCAGGCTTCCCATCAAGCAAGAAGCCCAATGCGGGGCTCAATCCCACAACCCTGGAATCATGACCTGAGCCAAAGGAAGACCCTTAATGACTGAGCCACCCAGGTGACCTCATACAATTTTAATAGTTAAAAATAATATTACATTTACTATTATTCGTTGTTTCTGTATTTTCTTTAAATGAAATCATCTATTTAGATTTTAAAAACATTTTTAAAGCATGATATTGTGAACTTATTAGAAATACAAGTAAGAAAACTGATTTTGTTTTGCAAAGCAGGGATTGTAAAGGATTTAGGCAAAAATGTAGCTTTTACAATGTATTTTCCGAATGAATTACCTCTCATAGAAGAGTGATACAGAGGAGAATAAAACCTGAGGACCATTAGTTAAGAACCATAACATTTAGTGACTTAGGAAAGAGGGTGAACCTCCATTTAATCTCCTCTCTTACTCTTCTGTGTCTTAAAAACAAAAAATTGCCAGGTAATTTCATCTAAACAGCTGATTTTAAATTGTTCCTTGTGGCTAATTTTGTAAAATTTCTTTGATATTTTATGGTTGTACAGTTTTATGAACACCATAAATACCACAAACCTCAGAAATGGCATGTCATTTCAACAGGAACATCTTTTCTTAGAATCAAGATGAAGCTAAGTTACTGACTGCTGAATTCCTTTAACAGTCTCACTCTAGTTTAAATTTCACCAACCTACCTAACATGATGATTAGTTCAGTGTAATATTATCCTGAGTACTTTTATTATAGATATTTATTATTTAAATGTTTATTTATCTTTTTAACAAATAATCTATGACCTATTTGTGGTACAGCACTTTCAGGTATCTCTCTACTAAATTAAAAACTTGGCAATTAATCTCTAAGCATAGTGATGTTACCCATCAGAAAGCACTAATCACACAGGCATTGGGGATTGATACTCCAGGGAGAGAACATTATTTTTATATGAGGACACTAAGCAATTTAAAAAAATCTAAAATCTCACTGTTGTATGAGAAAGGTCCATAACTGAACAATGGACATCAGATAACACAGGCAGGACAGAATGAACCGTAGTGCAACTGGTGTATTCTGGTACATTTAACATGTTGTATACCTAAAAACATGCAAAATGTGGTATTAAAAAAGGCCTAATTTTCATCTTGATCCTTGAGAAAATAAAAAGGATGCTGTTGTTTTCCCAGGTTTTAGAAAATTTTCTCTAGAATCAAGTCCATTTTTCCACATTCTGTATTTTTAAAGAAACTGTAGCAAAACATGTGATATCCACAATGGATGCAATTTCCTTTATTATAAGTAAAATCACTTCTGCTGAGATCTTAAGGACACTTCAGTACATTTGGTTTCCATGAGAGAGCAATAATTGCTCATCTTAAACTTTACCACTGCCATTGAAGACAAGAACACAGTCTCTAGATACAACACACAATGCTTTCACCAAGTTGAGTTTTTCAAAAGATGATATGAATTTCACAAATACATTATTGTGGTTTGTGTCGAGAAGCAAAAATCTCACACAAAAGGTTGAAAAGGGAATCATTTTAACCTCAAGTAGGAAACTATTATTATCCCTATTCAGGATTCCAATTAAAGAATATCCAAGAGAAAACAAGAATGGTAGAGATAGTAATAAACATTTCAATTAGCTTTGTATATTGTGCTGCATGTTGAGTGAGTAAAAATAATGAACCTGAGTCACATTCTATAAATTCTACAAAGGTTATTTTAAACATTTGTCAGTATAAGTAAAATGTAGCCATGATAATTGAGTGACCTTAAGTTGATAATACCACATTATTTATTTTGTCATTAAGTACATGGGAATGATGTGTATCTTTGCATTTTACATTAGTGAAGCAGATGATGAGGAATAAAGCACAAAGCAGTGGACATTGCCTAACCTTTATCTGCTTGCCTAGAAATATGATTGAAGTGACATTCCTAACCAATTATCAAATAGTAGGAATATAAACTAAGGTAAAAGTCTTTATAGGTGGGTAATAACAATATCATGATTCATAATTATAAACAACTATAGAAATGATGCCTCTTTATTAAGAGGCAGACCTTTGTGATATATTATTCATCTCATTTAATCCTCTCAGTAACCCAAAAAGAACATATATTTTACACATAAAATTGGTAGGTCTAATATGTGCTCACATTAAGGTAATAAGTAAGTGATTAAAGTCAAGATTAGACCCTGAGTCAGTTTTACTCTAATTTTTTTTATCCAATTACATCAAGCTGATTTTCAAAAGAAAAAAAAATAACATTTGCATCAAAGCACACAATATATTTTCTTAATTAAATTGATGATTATGCAACCCTGCAAAGTGAGCAATAATTATTATTCTTATTTAGAGAAAGATTTGAAGAGGTTAAGTTGGTTTCTAAAGTCACAATATTGGCAATAGCTGAGACAGAATTTACACTCAGGCTTCCCAATTTCAAATGTAATGTTGTTTCAAATATTCCACCATGGGGAATGCTTCAGAACAGTAGTTCTCAACTTTTCTTAATACTCTTATTCTTTCAAAAATCTGGGGCCCACCCTGGCAGAAATAAAAGATACAAGTTTTCTAAGATTAGATTTTATATATTTACTTACATTTTAATAATATATTTAGTACTTATGATAGGATTTTGTGATTTAAAAATCACAATAATGTTGGAATGCAGTTGAATGTTACAACTTTAAAGTATAAGCAAATATAGAGTTGATCATTTGCTTAGCTATGTAATAATACTATTGAGTTCACATTTTTAACTATGTTAATATAAATAACAAAAAATGGTAATAGATATCCTGCTTGAATTTACTATAATAATATAGTTCCCAAAAATTGCATTTACTATAAATTGGTCACTATAGTACATAACTTCTGTACTTATTGTTGAATCCTATAAATAACTTAGCATTCTAAGATATCAGTATCCCCATATTCACAAGAGGAAAGTGCCAATAAAAGAAATTATCTTTGTTGTAGAATATTAAGTAAGTGACTGAACCAATTTGAACTGATGACCTTACCCGTCATACTATACTGTTGAGGCCAAAATAGAAATTATCTCTATTTGACAGTAATTCACTAGGAAATACTTGAATGTGTACTACCTGAAACTAAGATTGTAAATTTGAAAGGAAAAGTGGATAGCTATTTTACAAGAGTGGGAATTTTAGCCTTGTTGAACAGACATAAGCAGAAGAATCAGCGGAGAATCATGTAATATGACAATCCATTCATGAAATCTACTGGTTGACAACTCAGTCTATGCTTGCCTACAGAACGTGACTCTGATCATGAGGTTCTCAAACCTAGCTTGCTTGACTTTTCATTCACTCTCAGGTAATAATTTCCTTTTTCGCTTAGGCTCCTATGCTCCAGTATTCCCCATATTAAAGTAACTTTATTTTTCTTGATATATTTTCTAGCACAATATATTTTCTAGTGTTTAGCCATTATTTTTACAGCAAATACCATCTCATCACATAGATATTTTGGACTAGAGAAATATTTTTTTCCAGTACAGCATTCCTCCCATGATAAGGAAATCAATGGTAAAATATGGATGAATTAATAGAAATTTGCACCACACTTTGCTATAAAGTCACTATACAAAAAATACTTGAAATTTAAATTTTCCAAACTTCCACAAAAACAAATAATTATTCATGAAGATAATTTTTCCTATTTTCCAACTGTGTAAATATGAAGCCTCTATAACTACCCAGTGCCATGCCAATATCCTGTATTTATTTTTTAAAAGGATTCTGATACTCAAATGAGATAGGGACATGATTTAAAGTATCAGAGGCTAATATGAAACTCCAAGTCGATTTATGCTGATAAGTGCCATGATCTGATTTATATTTTAAAAAAGTAATTGCTAGATGCTTTGAACAAAATAAATTGCCTTGAGCACAGATCAAGAGTTAATACCATTTTAGGTCTTCTAATTAAAAAATAATTCTGAATCGAGGTATTATTTATTTATTTATTATTATTTTTAATTTTTTAAAGGTTTTATTTATTTATTCAACAGAGAGAGATCACAAGTAGGCAGAGAGGCAGGCAGAGAGAGAGGAGGAGGCAGGCTCCCTGCGGAGCAGAGAGCCCGATGCGGGCCTCGATCCCAGGACCCTGGGATCATGACCTGAGCCGAAAGCAGAGGCTTTAACCCACTGAGCCACCCAGGCGCCCCTGAATCGAGGTATTTAAGGAAACTGTCAAAACACTAGCACATCACTAAACTATTGGAACACATGCTTCAGTGGCTACATAGAAAAAGAAACACATTTCAAAAGCTATTAAGAAAAGTCACAACACAAGCAACAACCATCAAATGTTTTGTTTTCAACAACGACAACAAAAAAATTGAGACATACAAAGAAAAAAGAGAAAAAATTACAGCTTATATTCAAGAAAACAGAAATTAGTAGAAATTATCCCTGGGAAATCTAGGACTCAATAAACCAGTGCTTTAAATAAACTATCTTAAATATACTCTGATTGGTCAAGCAACCCACAGACAGCTAAAAGGAACAAGGAGAATAATGCCTCACCAAACAGAATATCAAAAAGGAGATGTAAAAAGGAATGAAATAAAAATTCTGGAGCTGAAAATTGAAAAACTAAAAGGAAAAAAAAATCATTAGAGATGTTGATCAGCAGTTTCAGAGAACCAGGATAAGCAAACTTTAAGATGTCAAGTGAGACTGAATCTGAGGAATAGGAAAGGTAAACAATTAAGAAAAATCAACAGAATCCCAACATACACTTAATGGGAGTCCCAGAGGCAGAGAAGAAAAGATTTTAAAATTTTTTGTAGATACAATGTCTCAAAACTTCCTATGATTTGATGTAAAATATGAATCTGCTCCTCCAAGAATCTCAATAAACTTCAAAAAAAAAAGAGTCAAGGATATTCATATTTGGAAACCAAGGAGAGAAAAATCTGAAAAACAGCAAAAAATAAGGGATTTGTTACATAGAAATAAATCCTATTTACAATTGCACCCAAAACCAGATACCTAGGAATAAACCTAACCAAAGAGGCAAAAAATTTGTATTCAGAAAACTATAAAGTACTCATAGAAGAAATTGAAGAAGAAACATAGAAATGGAAAAACGTTCCATGCTTATGGCTTGGAAGAACAAATATTGTGAAAATGTTTACGCTACCTAGAGCAATCTACATCTAATTCAATCCCTATCAAAATACTATCAACTTTTCCAAAGATATGGAACAAATAATCCTAAAATTTATATGGAATAAAAAAAAACCCTGAAAAGCCAGAGGAATGTTGAAAAAGAAGACCTAAGTTGGCGACACCACAATTCCATACTGTAAGCTCTATTACAAAGCTGTAATCAAGACAGTATGGTAACGGACATATAGATTGATGGAACAGAATAGAGAGTCTGAAAATGGACCCTCAACTCTATGATCAACTAATCTTGTACAAAACAGGAAAGAATGTCCAATAGAAAAAAAGACAGTCTCTTCAACAAATGTTGTTGGGAAAATTGCACTGCCACATGCAGAAGAATGAAACTGGACCATTTCCTTACACCATAGATAAAAATAGACTCAAAATGGATAAAAGACCTCAATGTGAGAAAGGAATCCATCAAAATCCTTGAGGAAATACAGGCAATAACCTCTTCGACCTCAGAGGCAGCAACTTCTTCCTAGAAACATCGCCAAAGGCAAAGGAAGCAAGGGTAAAAATGAACTATTGGGTCTTCGTCAAGATTAAAAGCTTTTGCAAAGCAAAGGAAACAGTCAACAAAACCAAAAGACAACTGACACAATGGGAGAAGATATTTGCAAATGACATATCAGATAAATGGCTGGTACCCAAAATCTATAAAGAACTTATCAAACTTAACATCCAAAGAACAAATAATCCAATCAAGAAATGGGCAGAAGACATGAACAGACATTTCTGCAAAGAAGATATCCAAATGGCCCATGGACACATGAAAAAGTGCTCAACATCACTCGGCATTAGAGAAATACAAATCAAAACCACAGTGAGATACCACCTCCCATCAGTCAGAATGGCTAAAATTAACAAATCAGGAAATGACAGGTGTTGGTGAGGATGTGGAGAAAGAGGAAGCCTCCTACACTGTTGGTGGGAATGCAAGCTGGTACAGCTACTCTGAAAACAGTATGGAGGTTCCTCAAAAAGTTAAAAATAGAACCACCCTAATACCCAGCAATTGCAATACTGGGTGTTTACACTAAAGATACAAATGTTGTGATCCAAAGGGGCATGTGCACCTGAATATTTACAGCAGCAACGTCCACAATAGCCAAACTATGGAAAGAGATTAGATGTACATCAACAGATGAATAGATAAAGAAGATGTGGTACACATATGCAATGGAATATTATGCAGCCATCAAAAAGGTGAAATCTTGCCCCTTGCAAGGACATGGCTAGAATTAGAGGCTATTATGTTAAGCGAAATAAGTCAATCAGAGAAAGACTATGATCTCACTGATAGGAGGAATTTGAGAAACAAGACAGGCTCATAGGGGAAGGGAGGGAAAAGTGAAACAAGATGAAACCAGAAAGGGAGACAAACTGTAAGAGACTCTTCATCCCAGGAAACAAACTGAGGGTTGCTGGAGGAGGTGGTGGGAGGGTTGGGGAGGTTGGGTGGTGGACATCAGGGAGGGTATGTGCTATGTTGAGTACTGTGAATTGTGTAAGACTGATGAATCACAGACCTGTACCCCTGAAACAAATAGTACATTATATGTTAATAAATTAAAAAAACCTCAGCATTCCTAACTTACGTATCATCTTGTCAAATGCTCTATATTATTTAATAATAACAATCTCAAATATGTAATATTTAAAGAAGAAATAAACTTTATTAATATTAACAGCAAATTTCAGGTAATGTAAACATTGTAAATGCAGTGATATCTCACTATATCTATCTATCTATCTATCTATCTATCTATATATAGATATATGTATTTAAGTTGTTGAAATGAATAATAACTGATTACCAATATGTCTGTATATGACAAAATTCTTCAAACATCAAGGAAAATTGAGATGTTATTAAAAAAAAAAAGACTTAGTTACTAGTGGACCAACCCAACAAGAAAAGTTAAAGGGAGTGGTCTAAGCTAAAGTAAAAGGATACTATGTGGCAACTAGAATACATATAAAGAAATAAAAAGCAGGAAAATGTTAGCTACATAGCTAAAAATAAAAGCTAATTGTACTGCATTTTGATTTTGGAACTTCTTTGTTTTATCCATATATAATTTAAAAGATAAATATAAACATACATGTTAATAAGTATAAAAGGGACAAAATCTTAATTTTATAATAAAAAATAAAGGAAACAGAGCTGTAAAGAAGCTTAGTTTTGTACACTAATGCAGTTAAGATGATATTAGTTCAAACTTGATAGTTTTAAATTAAGTTACAAATAGTAATCTCTAGGATAGCCACTAAAAACAAAAACGGACACAAACAAACAAACAGGAAAAACAATCAGAAGGGAATCAGAATGGTCATTAGAAAATAGCAACTAACCATAAAAGAAGGAAGTGATGGAAGAATTAAACAAAAAATAATATATGGAAAAAACAAGGGGTGCCTAGGTGGCTCAGTGGGTTCAGCCTCTGCTTAGGCTCTGGTCATGATCTCCGGGTCCTGGGATCGAGCCCTACATTGGGCTCTCTGCTCAGCAGAGAGCCTGCTTCTCCCTGTCCCTCTGCCTGCCTCTATGCCAACTTGTGATCTCTCTCTCTCTCTCTCTCTCTCTCTGTTAAATAAATAAATAAATAAATAAATAAATAAATAAATAAATAAAATCTTAAAAAAAAGAGAAAAAACAAAATGGCAGAGGCAATTCTTTCTTATCAATAATTGCTGAATATAAAGAGTAAACCCTTCGATCAAAGGCAGAGATTGGAAGAATTGAGCTGAGTTGATCCAACTATATGCTGTCTAAAGGAGACTGACTTGATTATGACATAAAAAGTTTAAAACAATAGAAAAATATATCTCCTACAAATAATACAAAATGAGAGCTAGGTGGCTATAATATTATCAGAGAAACTATGTTTGAAAAATTGTATTAAGAGAGAATTATGAGCATTATACATTGTTAAAATTGTCAGTCAAGAAGCTATATTATAAATATGTACACACACAAAAAAGAACAGAACGCCAAAAATATATAAAGAAAAACATGTCAGAATTGAAGGGATAAATAGTTCTACAATAATAGTTTGACACTTCAATACAACACTTTTCAATGGATAGAACAGCTATTGAAACCAAAGTATCTTTTCCACCATGAGATCACATCTGAAATAATAATAAAAGAAAACTGAAAAATTAACAAATATGTGGAAATTAAACATCATTCAATGTGACAAAGAAGAAATTATAGTGGAATGATGTCAGCAAGTTCATTGATTTGGAGTTTTCAGTCCTTATCCTCTCACAAAATGGAAATAATCCTTGGAGAATGCTACATTAAAATGAAGAAGTCCTAGCCACAGCAAGGGTAAGAAAAAGAAAGAAAAGACACCAAATCAGGAAGGAGAAACTAAAACTGTGACTATTTGTAGTTGCCATACTATATATAGAAAGCTTAAAAATCTACCAAAAAACTGTTAGAATAAATGAATTCAATAAAGTTGTGAGATAAAAGTCAATATACAAAGATTTGTTTTTTCATATACTAATTTCTATACACTAAAACACACTATACACTACTATAGCATCTGAAAGTTCAGAAAGAGAAATTAGGAAAACAATCCCAATTACAACTGCACCAAAAATAAAATAAATTTAAAAAATAGCAAAGTAACTAGAAGTAAATTTAGTGAAGGAGATAAAAGACCCGCAGTGAAAACTTTAAGATGCTAATGAAAAAAACTGAAGAAGACACAAATAAATGGAAATATAATCCATTCTCTTGGATTGCAAGAATTAATATTGTTAAAATCTCCATAATATTGTTAAAATGTCCATAGTACCAAATTGTCCATAGTATAAATTCAATACAGTACTGACAAATTCCAATGGCATAGTTCACAGAATCACAAAAAATAACTTTAAAATTTATATGGAGCCACAAAAGATCCCCAAGAGGAAAAGTAATCTTGAAAAAAAAAGAACAAAGCAAGATGTATTAAACCTCCTGATTTTACACTATACTATAAAGTTATAGTAATCAAAGCCATATGGTATTAGTACAAAAACAGACACACAGATCAATGGAATAGAATCAAGAGCACAGAAATAAACCTACATGTATATGGAAAATTAATCTACAACAAAGGAGCCAAGTACAATGGAGAAATGGCTGTCTCTTCAATAAGTGATGTTGTGTAAATTAGACAGCCACATTTAAAAAAAAACAAGAAAAAAGAAGAGAAAAGAAAAGAAAAAGTAAAGGAAGAAAAGAAGGAGGAAAGGAAAGGAAAAAAGAAAAGAGAAGAGAGGAGAAAGAAAAGAAAAGAAAAGAAAAGAAAAGAAAAGAAAAGAAAAGAAAAGAAAAGAAAGGAAAAGAAAGGAAAGAAACTAGACCAGGATCTTAAACCATATACAAAGTAACACAAAAAGGATTAAAGAGTTGAATATAAGACCTGAAACCATAACATTTCTAGAAAAAAGCATAGGCAGTAACCTCCTTGACATTAGCCTCAGTGATATCTTTGTGGATCTGACTCCAAGGCAAGGAAAAGTGAAGGAAAAAAAAATAGAAGTACAATCAAACTGAAAGCTTCCTCACAGCACAGGAAATAATTTAACAGAATGAGAAGGCATATATGCTCTTTATCAGAGTGAAGTGGTCCCCTTCTATTGCTCATTGAGCCTTTTTCATGAAAGAGTTTGGAAATTAAATTGCTTTGTATGTCTATTGACATGATTGCTAGGTTTTTTAACATTTTTTCCATTAAATGCTATATTAATTTTATGAATTAAACTAAATATTTCTGAGGTTAATAGCACTTGGTTGTGATTCATAATCCTTTTATATGATGGTATATTTAATTCGATAATATTTTATGGAGTATTTTTACATCTACATTCCAAAAGGAAACTGGTCTAGTATCCTAAATATATAAAGAATTAACACAACTCAATAACAAAAACAGCTGTCAATCCAATTAGAAATTGGACAGAAAAACTAAATAGACATTTTTCCAAAGAAGTCATCCGAATGGACAACAGGTACATGAAAAGATACTCCATATCATTAATTACCAGAGAAATATAAATCAAAACCACAAAGCAATCTCACATCAACATTGTTAGGGTGGCTATCATCAAGAAGACAAGAAACAAGATGTTAAAAGAGATAAGCGCACTCCCATGTCTATTGCAACATTATTCAGAATAGCCAAGATATGGGAACACCTAAGTGTCCATCAATGGATGAATTGATAAAGAAAATGTGGGGTGTGTTTGTGTGTGTGTGTGCGCGCGTGTGTGTATGTATATGTATATGTGATTGCATATATACACAGATATACAGAATAATATTCAACCATAAGAAAGAAGGAGATTCTGTAATTTGCAATAAAATGGATTGATCTTGAGGATATACTAAGTGATATAAATCAGACAGAGAAAGACAAATACTCTATGATGCCACTTGTATGTGAAATCTTAAAAAGCCAAACTCATAAAAACAGAGAATAGAATGGTGGTTACCAAGGGCTGGGGGAATGGCTGGATTAGGGAAGCATTGTTTAAGGGCACAACTTGCAACTAATAGATTAATAAATTCTAGAGATTTAATGCACTGCATAATGATTATAGTCAACTGTATTATAAACTTCAAAGTTGCTAGGAAACTAGATCTTAATTGTTATCACCACAAAAAAGAAACTAATTATGTCATAGAGATGTTAGATATGACATCATAGAGATGTTAGATAATGTTATACTGGTACTGCTATTGCAATATACTAATCAATCTATGTAATCAACATGTGTACACCTTAAACTTACAGTGTTGCATAGCAGTTACATCTCAATTTTAAAAAGTTAAAAAAAAAACAATAACAAGGAAAAAGAAATAATGAAAACACAACACAATTAGAAAAAAAATCATAAGATAGCAGAAATAAGTCTTTATATTTCAATAAACACTCCAAAAGTAAAGAATTAAGTGACTGGATAGATAAAAAAAATAAGACCCTACTATATGCTGCCTATATAGACTTATTTAGCTTTAAAATAGGACGGAAATTGATATATTATGCAAATAAAAACTAAAAGAAAGCATGGACAGCCATACTTCTATCAGACAAAATAAAGTTTAAGTCAAAATGGTAACAAGGGGTAAGGTCATTATATACATCGAAAAGACCTAACAATTAAATCTATCTATCTATCTATCTATCTATCTATCTATCTATCTATATCTATCTATCTATCTATCTATCTATCTATCTATATCTATCTATCTATCTATCTATCTATCTATCTATCTATATAAAATACAACATATTCCATAATAACTTTTTAACTTGAACTTTTTTAACACATATACCTGTGCTTTTTTAAAATATATATATAGATATAGATATAGATATAGATAGATATAGATATAGATATAGATATAGACATAGATATAGATATAAGCTTCAAGGTAATCCTTTTTCCCTATTCAATACTACCCCTATATATAAAACAGTTTTAATTTCCCTGTATCTCTGGAAAGTTGAGTCTTTTAACAAAATAATAAGATACACCCAGGAAGAACTGAAATAACCTTCCTCACTCACATTGAGAGTTTATAACCACCTTCCCATCTGATTCTTCTGTCAGTGTTTCTGTGTATTGTTTTTGGTTTTGTACTATATGAATCTTACTCTTGGAGTTCATTTTGGCTGGGTTTTTCTTTTTCTTTTTTTCTTTTACATTTTTCATTCTTTTTGTTTGTTTTTGTTTTTGTACCTTATAAATCTTACTTTGGGGGCACATTTTTGCTGTTTTTTTCTCTTCTCTTTTTAAAATTATTTTATTTTATTATTTTATTTTATTTTGTTTTATTTTTTATTTATTATTTGCCCCAGGGATACAGGTCTGTGAATCATCAGGCTTACACCTTTCACAGCACTCACCATAGCACAAACCCTCCTCAATGTCCATAACCCAGGCAGCAACCTCTTCAACCTCAGCCACAACAACTTCTTCCTAGGAATATCACCAAAGGCAAGGGAAGCAAAGGCAAAAATGAGCTATTGGGACTTCATCAAGATTAAAAGCTTTTCTCCTCTCTTTTATCTTTTTTCTTTCTTTTCAGTGGTGACTTCCAACTGCTCTGAAACTTTCCAAGTTGCACCTTAACTGGATTGTGGTTGATATATTCAGATATACATCCCCTCAACCACCTCTCACCAAAATGATTAGGAGGAGGAACACCCAGCGGAGGAAAAATTCAGAGACTGTGACCTCTGCCACAGAACTATTGGATACAGACATAAACAATGTGTAGGAAATGGAATTCAGGGTAACAATTATCCAGGCAGTGGCTAGGTTGGAGAGGACCATTAGTGGCAACATAGAATCTATAAGGGTGGAAGTGCGAGCTGATCTGGCAGAACTTAAAAATGCTATCAATGAGATCCAATCTAATCTAAATACTCTAACAGCTAGGGTAAACAAGGCAGAAGATAGAATGAGTGATTTAGAAGACAAACTGGTAGAAAAGAATTAGTAGGAGGCCTGGAACGAACAGTTTAGAAGCCATGAAAACAGACTTAGAGGAATAAATGATGTCATGAAACATTCATGTGTGAGAATTATTGAGATCGCTGAGGGGGTGGAGAGAGAGAGAAGACTAGAAGATAGAGTTAAACAAATACTGGATGAAAATTTCCCTAATCTGGGAAAAGGAACAGGTGGTCATGTCCTAGAGGCAGAGAGGAGACTCCTCAAGATCAATGAGGCTAGAAAGACCTCCAGGCACATAATGGTAAAATTCACATGTCATAAATTCAGAGAAGATGTCTTAAGGGAAACTACAAGGAAGAGATTCCTTATGTAGAGAGGGAGGACCATCAGAATAATGTCAGACCTTTCGACAAAAACCTGGCATGCCAGAAAGGGCTGGCAAGACATATTCAGGGCACTAAATGAGAAGAACATGCAGCCAAGAGTACTTTATTCAGCAAGGCTGACATTAAGAATGGATGGAAAGAGAAATAGATTCCAAGACTGCCAAGGTTTAAAAGATTATGTGACCACCAAGCTAACATTACAAGAAATACTAAGGGTGGTTTGATAAAAGAAAAAAGAACTCAACAGTGACATTGAAGAGAAATTTACAGAGACAATCTGTAGAAACAAGGACTTCACGGGCAACATGATGTCAAAAAAACTTATCTTTCAATATTCACTCTCAACATGAACAGCCTAAATGCTCCCGTAAAACGGCGCAGCATTGCAGACTGGATAAAATGACAGGACCCACCCATATGCTGTCTACAAGAGACACATTTTGAACATAAAGATACATCCAGACTTAAACTGAAGGCATAGAAAACTATCTTTCATGTCAATGGGCATCAAAACAAGGCTGGGGTAGCAATTCTCAAATCAGATAAATTAGATTTTAGCTAAAGACTGTAGTCAGAGATACAGTAGGGCACTATATCATTATTAAAGGGTCTATACACTGAGAAGATCTAACAATTGTAAATATGCATGCCCCAACATGGGAGTAGCCAACTACATAAGCCAACTTTTAATCAAAATAGAGTCATATTGATATGAATACATCAACTGTAGGGCATCTTAATACACCACTCTTAGCCATAGACAGATCATCTAAGCAGAATATCAACAAGGAAACAAGAGCTTTGAATGACACATTGGATCAGATCGACCTCATAGATATATATAGAAAATTCCACCCTAAAACAACAGAATATTCATTCTTCTCGAATGCACATGGAACTTTCTCCAGAATAAACCACATACTGGATCACAAATCAGAGCTCAATGGATACCAAAAGACTGAGATTATTTCCTGCATATTCTCAGACCACAATGCTTTGAAACTGGAACTCAACCAAAGGAAAATTTTGGCAGGATTTAAACACTTAGAAGCTAAAGACCTTCCTGGTTGAGAATGCTTGGATCAACCAGGAAATCAAAGAACTTAAACAATTCATGGAAACCAATGAGCATGAAGACACATCAGTCCAAATTTATGTGATACAGCAAAGACAGTTTTAAGGGGGAAATTCATAGTCATCCAAGTCTCACTCAAAAAAAAATGAAAATGAAAAATTTTGAATACACCAAGTCTTAAAGAACTGGAAAATCAACAACAAATTAAGCCTACCCCACACACAAGAAGGGAAATAATTAAGATTGAATCAGAGATCAATGAGTTAGAAACTAGAGATACAGTAGAACACATCAACGAAACTAGAAGCTGGTTCTTTGAAAGAATTAATAAGATCAATAAACCTCGGGCCAAACTAATCCAAAAGAAAAGAGAGAAGACCCAAATTAATAAAATTATGAATGAAAGGGGAGAGATCATGATTAACACCTAGGAAATATAAACATTCACCAGAAACTATTTTTTAAGTAGCCTCCACAGCCAATGTGGGGTTTGTACTCATGACCCTGAGATCAAGAGTTACATGCTCTATCAACTGAGCCAGCTAGGCACCCCTTCACCAGAAAATATTATCAACAGTTATATGCGAATAAGTTAAGCAACCTAGAAGAAATGGAGGTAGTCCTGGAAACTTATAAACTTCCAAGACTAAAACAGGAAGAAATTGACAACCTGATTAGACCAATATCTAGTAATGACACTGAAGCATGATCAAAAACCTCCCAAAAAACAAGAGTCCAGGACCTGATGGACTCCTTGGGGAATTCTACCAAACAAAGAACTAATAACACCTATTCTCCTGAAGCTGTTTCAAAAAATAGAAACAGAGGGAAAACTTCCAGACTCTTTCTATGAAGCAAACATTACCTTGATCACCAAACCAGGCAAAGACCCCATCAAAAAGGAGAATTTCAGACCAATATCCCTGATGAATATGGATGTCATGATTCTCAACAAGATCCTAGCTAATAGGATCCAACAGTACATTAAAAGATTATCCACCATGACCAGGTGGGATTTATTCCTGTGATGCAAGGATGGTTCAACATTCCCAAATCAATAATGTGATAGAACAAACCAATAAGAGAAGAGAGAAGAACCACATGGTCCTCTCAATTTATGCAGAAAAAGCATTTGACAAAATACAGTATCTGTTCCTGATTAAAACTCTTCAAAGTACAGGAATAGAGGGAACATTCCTCAACTTCATAAAATCTACCTATAAATAACCCACAACGAATATCATTCTCAGTGGGGAAAAACTGACAGCCTTCCCATTGAGATGAGGAACATGATAAGGATGCCCATTCTCACCACTGCTGTTCAACATAGTACTAAAAGTCCTAGCAACAGCAATCAGACAACATAAAGAAATAAAAGGTTTTCAAATTGGCAAAGAAGAAGTCAAACTCTCTTCGCAGATGACATGATACTTTATATGGAAAACCCAAAAGACACCACCTCCAGACTATTAGAATTCATAGAGCAATTCAGTAATGTGGCAGGATACAAAATAAATACCCAGAAATCAGTTGCTTTCTTAAACACTAACAATGAAAATATAGAAAGGAAAATTAGAGAATTGATTCCATTTATTATAGCACCAAGAACCATAAGATACCTTGGAATAAACCTAACCAAAGAGATAAAGGATCTGTACTTGAGGAACTATAGAACACTCATGAAAGAAACTGAAGAAGATACAAAAAGATGGAAAAGCATTCCATGCTCATGGATCGGAAAAATAAACATTGTTAAAATGTCTATACTGCCCAGAGCAATCTATGCTTTCAATGTCATCCTGATCAAAATTCCACTGGCATTTTTCAACGTGCTAGAACAAACAATCCTAAAATTTGTATAGAAGCAGAAAAGATCCAAATCCTTGAATCCCACTGCCAAGGAGATATTGATAAAGAAAAACAAAGATGGGGACATCACATTGCCTAATTTCAAGCTTTACTACAAAGCTGTGATCAGCAAGACAGCATGGTACTGGCACAAAAACAGATAGACCAAGGGAAGAGAGTAGAAAGCCCAGATATAGACCCTCAACTCTATGGTAAAATAATCTTCGACAAAGCAGGAAAAAATAACTAGTGGAAAAAAGTCTCTTCAGTAAGTGGTGCTGAGAAAATTAGACATCTATGTATAGAAGAATGAAATCAACTGTGCTCTTACAGTATACACAAAGATAAACTCAAAATGGATGAAAGACCTCAACATGAGGCAGGAATCTTTCAAAATCCTAGAGGAGAACATAGGCAATAACCTCTTTGACATGGGCCACAGCAACTTCTTTCAAGACACGTCTCCAAGGGCAAAGGAAAGAAAAACAAATGAACTTATGGGATTCATCAAGATAAAAAGCTTCTGCATAGCAGAGAAAACAGTCAACAAAACAAAGAAGCAACTCAGGGGATGGGAGAAGATATTCACAAATGACACTACAGACAAAGGGCTGATATTCAAGATCTATAAAGAACTTTTCAAACTCAACGCCCATAAAACAGATAATCATGTCAAAAAATGGGCAGAAGACATGAAGACACTTCTCCCAAGAAAATATATGAATGGCTAACGTACACATGAAGAAATGTTCATCATCATTAGCCATCTGGGAAATTCAAATCAAAACCACATTGGGATACCACCTTACACCAGTTAGAATGGCCAAAATTAACAGGACTGGAAACCACAAGTGTTGGAGAAGGTGTGAAGAGAGGGGAACCCCCTTACACTGTTGGTGGGAATGAAAGTTGGTGCAGCCACTTTGGAAAACAGTGTGGTGATACCTCAAAAAATTAAAAATAGAGCTACCCTAAGGTCCTGCAATTGCACTAGTGGGTATTTACCACAAAAATACAGGTGCAGTGAAAAGAAAGGCCATTTGTACCCCAATGTTCATAGCAGCAATGGTCACAATCGCCAAATGGTGAAGAGAGCCAAAATGCCCTTCAACAAATACATGGATAAAGAAGACAGGGTCCATATATCCAATGTAATATTACTTAGCCATCAGAAAGGGTGAATGTCCAACTTTTGTATCAACATGGACAGGTCTGGAGGAAATTATGCTGAGTGAAATAAGTCAAGCAGGAAAAGTCAATTATATGGTTTCACTTACTTGTGGAGCATAAGAAATAACATGTAGGACAGTAGGAGAAGGAAAGGAAAAGTGAATTGGTGTAAATCAGAGGGAGAGACAAAGCATGAGACACTTGGGGACTCTGAGAAACAAACTGAGGGTTATGGGGGGGTGTGATTATGAGGTGGGGGGATGGGTGGGCCTGGTGGTGGGTATTAAGGAGGGAATGTATTCCATGGGTTACTGGGTGTGGTGCATTCACAATGAATCTTGGAACACTGAAAAAATAAAATAAAATAAACAGAAAAAAAAACAACACAAAGATCATAAATAGTGAAAGCAATCCTTGCAAGTAGAACAAAGGAGGACTTTATACTTTCTTAATTTAAAAAAATACAATCATATATCTCTAAAAAATTGGAGAATATTGACCTGGCATATAAACATAAATACAGAAATATATGTCTTTATAGATCAATAAAACAGAATAGAGATCCACACATTTATATTCAACTTATTTTTATAAACGTGCCAAGAGCAGAGAATGAGTGAAATCTCTTCAGTAGATAGTATTATGGAAACTTGATATCCACACACCAAAGAATGAAATTGGAGGCTTATCTCACATCATACTAAAAGCAACTGAAATAAATAGAAATTTATTTATTTATTTATTTATTTATTTAAGATTTTATTTATTTGAAAGAGATTACAAGTAGGCAGAGAAGCAGGCAGAGAGAGAGGAGGGAGCAGGATCCCTGCTGAGAAGGGAACCAGATGCAGGGCTCGATTCCAGGATCTTGAGATCATGACCCAAGCCGAAGGCAGAGGCTAACCCACTGAACCACCCAGGCGCCCCTGAAATAAATAAAAAATTTAAACATGAGCCCTGAAAGTGTAAAAGTAATAGAGAAAACATAAGGAAAGTGTCTATTGACATTGGTCTTTGTAATGATTTTTTTAATATTCCAGTACAAGCATAGGCAACAAAAGCAAAAATCGACAAACTGTATTGCATCAAAGGAAAAGCACAAGACCAGAAACAATGAACAGAATGAAAATACAAGCTACAGGATGGGAGAGATTTGCAAACCTACAAGGAACTCTTAAAACTCAACAGTAAGAAAAAAAATCTGATTTAAAAATGGTCAAAACAGTATCTCCCAAAATGGAGCTCATACTATAGTCTGGCACCCCAATTTTTGTGGCACCCATGAAGGGACACTTCTATCTATCCTGGCTTTGGTGGCCAGTCAGGTTTATTCTTGTGAATGTCATTGGATTCTAATTAACAACAACAACAAAAAAATAGTTTTTAAGTAGCCACCATTCCCAGAGCATATCAAGACACAACAGACCTAGGAGCTCAGTCTTTTTGTGAATGAGGCCTATTATCTAATCATAGATGGAGTTTGAGTAACAGGCTTCTAGTTAAATACACAGCTAAAGGCAGACTCTAATCCTTTCCAGAGATCTCAAAAATCAGTAATTGTCAATGCAAATTTCCTCTGCCATGTACTTCCAAAGGGGAGTGCTTATACATATCTGGTGTCCTGGTTTTTATGCTGGTTGACCTGGTTTTGGTGGCTGCTACTCAGGAGATATTCACGAGTCCTGGTGTTAAGGGGAGATTGTGTTCCTGAGTCCTCCAGGATTTTAACAATCAGACAGTTATTGGTAGGCTACAAACCCCAAGGGACTGCATTAACAACAAACTAAAACACACTCCTAGTCCTTCTGTGAATGAGGTCTATTTGTTTGTCCTGGGGCCTCAGTCTGAAGAACAGGCTTCAGGTTCCACACATATTTGGGGCCTATGGAGTAGCTCTAAAAAAAACATTAGCTGGTGGATACTATGTGTTTCCTTCTGCCTGACTACAGCTTTCTGGAATCTCCCAGAAAAAAAGCTTATATAATTGTACAGTGCCCCAATTTTTACAAGTGCCACCAGGGGACACCTCCAAATTGCCTGGATCTGTGACCAATAGGGATTATGCCTATGGCCTCACATGATTGTGTATATTTGCCTACTTTAAGACCTGTAGACTTGTGTTCTAGCTTCCAAACAACAGAAGTGTAAGGGCAGTGATTCTCCCTTTTGTAATACTGAAAAGTCTTGGCATACTGTCAGAAATTGGGAACTATTAAAAACCAATAGGTTGTTTGGGCAATCACAAAGTTGTAAAAAACAACAAAGAGCTAGGATAGCACTGAAGGACAAGGTTCATCTACTATAAGAGGACACTACTTCAAGACTGGAAGAAGTGGTTGTTTCATCTAATGCATAGAAATTGACACAGTGAGTCAGAAAAATGAACAAGTCAATACTATCTAAACAAAAGAACATAAAACTCAGGAAACAAAAAAACAAAACTTGATTAATGGAGATAAGTAATTTACCTATAAAAATTTCCAAGTAATGATTATGAAGATGCTAATTGAACTTGGGAGAACAATGGATGAAATGCAGTAAGAACTTCAACAAAGAGAAGGAGAATATTTAAAAACAAAACAAAACATCATAAAGTCAAAGAGCTGAAGAATGCAATAACTGAACTAAAAAAAAAGAATTGCTGGAAGGATTCAATAACAGACAAGGTCAACTAGAAGAAAGAATTAGTGAACTCAAAGATAAAGCAGTGAATTCACCCAGTGAGAGCAATAAATAGAAAAAAAAAAGGAAAAACTTGAAGATAGCTTAAGGGACTTATGAGACAACATCAAACAAACATTCATGTTATAGAGGTCCCAGAGGAAGAGAGAGATAAAGGGGCAGAAAACTTCTTTGAAGGAATAATGGCTGAAAACTTTCCTAACCTGGTGAAGAAAACAGATATCCAGAACCAGGAAGTCCAGAGAATTACAAAATTCTATAACCCTAAAGAGACTCACAAGAAGACAGATTATCACTGAAATGTCAAAAGTTAAAAATAAGAACATTAAAAGCACCATAGGGAATACAGTCAATGGTATTGTAAGAGCACTGTATGGTGACAGGTGGTAGTTATCACAGCATATCATAATATATAGAATTGTCAAAACACTATGTTGTCTACCCAAAAATTAATGAAACACTGTGTCAACTATATTTCAATTAAAAAACTAGCAAGAGAAAAACAACTTGTTACATACAAAGGAACATCCATACGACTATCAGTAGATTTTTCAGCAGAACTTTTGCAGGACAGAATAACTTGATACAATATATTCAAAGTTCTAAAGCACGCAAACAAACAAACCTTCCAACTAAGATACTCTATGATGCAAAGTTGTTATTTCTAATTGAAGGAGAGGTAGACTTTTCCAGACAAGCAAAAGCAAAGGAGCTCATCATCACCAAGCCAGTTTTATGAGAAATGTTAAAGTGATTTCTTTAAGCTGAAAAGAAAGGGTGATAATTAGTAACAAAAACAACACATATAAAATAATGAATCTCACTAGAAAGATAAAAATATAGTAAAAATCATGTATTGATCACATAAAGCCAGTATGAAGGTTAAAAGACAAAAGTAGTAAAAAAAAACCCCTATACTTACAATTAGTTAAGGGATTCGCAAGATAAAAAGATGTATAATGTAGGGGCTCCTGTATAGCTTATCAAATTAAAGCTCTCACTCTTGGTTTTGACTCAGGTCACGAACTCAGATCTGAGATCTAGCCTATGTCAGGCTCCATGCTCAGTGTGAAGGCTGCTTGGAATTCTCTCCCTCTTCCTCTCCTTCCTCCTTTCCCTCTCCCCTGGCACAAGGTCTTTCTCTGTCTCTCTCCCTCTCTGCTCTCCCAAATTAATTAATTATTAGTTAATTAATTAATTAAAATATTTTTAAAGAGGTATAATGTGATATCAAAAACTGAAAATATGGACACTTGGGTGACTCCGTCAGTTATGTATCTGCCTTCAGCTCAGGTCATGATCCCAGGGTGCTGGGATGGATTTTCACATTGGGATCCCTGCTCAGCAGAGATTCTGCTCCTCCTTTTGCTCTGTACCTCCGACAAATTTTGCTCTCTCTCACTTACCCTTGCTAATTAAAAAAAAAAAGCCCTTACAACATGGGGTTAGTTATAATATGAGATTTAGAATGCAACCAAATTTGTTATCAACTTAAACTATTATAAATTGTTATATGTAAGGTTCATGGTAATCACAAGGCAAAATCCTAAAGTAGACACACAAAGATAAGTAGAAAGGAATCTAATCATACCATTAAAGAAAGTCATCATACTACAAAGTCAGAGAATAAGAAAGAAGAGAAAAGTATCAACAAAACAGCCAGAAAACAATTGACATAAGAATTCATTGAAGGAAATCAAACAAGACACATGCAAATGAAAAGCCATCCTGTGTTCATGGAAGGGAAGAATTTAATATTGTTAGAACCTTCATACTACCCAAAGCCATCTGTAGAGTGAACGCAATCCTTATCAATATTCTAACAGCATCCCTCACAGAAGGAAAAACAAAAACAAAAATCAAAAACTAGGAGGAGAGGCAAGATGGGGGGGCAGTAGGAGACCAATTATCATCAGGTCCCAGAAATTCACCCAGATAGCTATCAAACTATTCTGAAAACCTCCAAATTCTACCTGAGATTGAAGAGAAGAAGAGCAGCAATTCTAGGAACAGAAAATTGACCACTTTCTGGAAGGTAGGACATGCGGAGAAGTGAATTTGAGGTGACGGGAAAATAGACCCCGGGGGGAGGGGCCGGCTGCCAGCAAGGGAGCGAGCAGCGGAGCACAGACTTGGAACTGTTAGAAATCGGCTCCACTGAGAGACGTCGCCCCAGAGACCCAGCGGGGGGTGAAACCCCTGCATGGACAGTGTAGTCTCAGGAACCAAGGGGACACAAAAAGACCAGGGGTGTCTGAGCGCTACTGAGCTCCCAGGTCTCAGAGAGAAGCCGGTGGGAGAGACGGAGCTGAGCTGAGGTGTCTCTCAGCTCGGGGTTACCTTGGGCTGTGATCTAAAGCACAGCCAGGCCACTGATCTGTGAGTGGGGACCCCATGGGTGGCGGACCCAGAAAGACCACCTCCTTCCTCCTCCGGGAGGAGCAGTGCGGGAGTGGCTGCAGGAATCTGCTGGGTTCGGAGATTCTAAATGGGGCCAAGCCAGAGAGAGAGAGACACTCAGTCACAGGCCAGGTTAGCTCGGAGCGTGGCTGGAGACCAGGAGACGGGAGGGACTGCTTTTCTCTGAGGTGTACTGAGGACTGAGGCCCCAGGCTCTTGGCTCCTCTGGGTCGGAGACTGGGAGCCGCCATTTTCAGTCCCGTCCTCCAACGAGGTAGGGAAAGCGTTCAGGAAACAAAAGCTCCCAAGAGCGAACCCGAGCTAATTACTTAGCCTGGCCCCTGGGGATGGCGGTGGGAATCCGCCTCGGGCAGAGACACTTGAGAATCACAGCAACAGGCACCTCCCCCAGAAGACCAAGGGAAAAAAAAAATTCAGTCAAAATCAAGTTCAAGACTGCTAAACATTGTGGAACTCCAGAGCTACAGAAAAGCGATGGAGCGAATTCATGGCTTTTTCCCCATGATTCTTCAGTCATTCAAAGTTAAATTCATTGAATTTTTTTCTTTGAATTTTTTTCTTACATTTTTCTTTTAAAATTTTTCCCTTTTCCTATTTTAACGTTCTTAACTCTTATATCAACACTTTTATTCTTTTTTAAATTTTCATTGTTATAATCATATTTTATCCCTTCCTTGTTTTTAACCTTATTTTTTTGATACTTATAGGGTCTGTTCAATTCATCAATCAAATAGATATAGATAGATAGAGATAGAGATAGATACAGAGATAGAGTCATAGACAGACATAGATATAGAAACAGAAATAGATAATATAGATATAGGATTTTGATTTATTCATTTTTGTTTGTTTTGTTTTTGTATGATTTTGTGTTTTGGTTTTTTTTTTGTTTGTTTGTATGTTTTTGGTTTTGGGTTTTTTCCCTCTTACTTTTCTCCCCAGTTCCAGGTCTCTTCTAAGTAGGTTAGTGTATATTTCTCTGGGGTCATCGCTACCCCTTAGTATTTAGTTCTCTCATCCATCTATTCCTATCTGCATAAAATTACAAGGCAGAAAAAATCAACACAAAAAAAAGAACAAGAGCCAGTAATGATGGCTAGGGACCTAATCAATGCGGACATTATTAATATGACAGAACTACAGTTCAGAATGAGGATTCTTAAGGTGCTGGCTGGGCTTGAAAAAAAAATGGAAGAAAATAGAGAAGCTGTCTCTAAAGAAA
>LNAC01001007.1:331264-358058 GCA_002007465.1 Ailurus styani | reverse complement strand
AAGAGAGACAAACAACTACTGGACCATGAGGAGAGAATTCGAGAGATAAGCGATACCATAAGACGAAACAATATTAGAATAATTGGGATCCCAGTAGAGGACAAGATTGTNCGAGATTGAGAGAGGGCCAGAAGGTATATTGGAGCAGATCTTAATACAGAATTTCCCTAATCTGGCAAAGGGAACAAGCATCAAAATCCAGGAGGCACAGAGAAGCCCCCCCAAAATTAATAAAAATAGGTCCACACCCCGTCATCTAATAGTAAAACTTACAAGTCTTAGTGACAAAGAGAAAATCCTGAAAGCAGCTCGGGACAAGAGGTCTATAACATACAATGGTAGAAATATTAGATTGTCAGCAGACCTATCCACAGAGACCTGGCAGGCCAGAAAGAGCTGGCATGATGTATTCAGAGCACTAAACGAGAAAAATATGCAGCCAAGAACACTATATCCAGCTAGACTGTCACTGAAAATAGAAGGAGAGATAAAAATCTTCCAGGACAAACAAAAACTCAAGGAATTTGCAAACACCAAGCCAGCCCTACAGGAAATATTGAAAGGGGTCCTCTAAGCAAAGAGACCTTAAAAGAAACATAGACCAGAAAGGAAGAAACACAATATACAGTAACAGTCACCTTACAGGCAATACAATGGCTCTAAATGTATATCTCTCAATAGTTACTCTGAATGTAAATGGACTAAATGCCCCAACTAAAAGACACAGGGTATCAGAATGGATAAAAAAACAAGACCCATCGATATGCTGTCTACAAGAAACTCATCTTACACGCAAAGACACCTCCAGATTTAAAGTGAGGGGATGGAAAACAATTTACCATGCCAATGGACAGCAAAAGAAAGCTGGAGTGGCAATCCTTATATCAGATAAACTAGACTTTAAGGCAAAGAATATCATAAGAGATGAAGAAGGACACTATATCATACTAAAAGGATCTGTCCAACAAGAAGATCTAACAATCATAAATATCTATGCCCCTAACATGGGAGCAGCCAATTATATAAACCAATTAATAACAAAATCAAAGAAACACATTGACAAGAATACAATATTAGTAGGGGACTTGAACACCCCCCTTACTGAAATGGACAGATCATCAAAGCAAAAGATCAACAAGGAAATAAAGGCTTTAAATGACACCCTGGACCAGTTGGACATCACAGATATATTCAGAACATTCCATCCCAAAACAACAGAATACACATTCTTCTCCAGTGCACATGGAACATTCTCCAGAATAGACCATATTCTGGGTCACAAATCAGGTCTCAACAGGTACCAAAAGATTGGGATCATTCCCTGCATATTTTCAGACCATAATGCTCTGAAACTAGAACTCAACCACAAAAGGAAAGTTGGAAAGACCTCAAATACATGGAGGCTGAAGAACACCCTACTCAAGAATGAATGGGTCAACCAGGAAATTAAAGAAGAATTAAAAAAATTCATGGAAACAAATGAAAATGAAAACACAACTGTTCAAAATCTTTGGGATACAGCAAAAGCAGTCCTAAGAGGAAAGTATATAGCAATACAAGCCTTTCTCAAGAAACAAGAAAGGTCTCAAGTACACAACCTAACTCTACACCTACAAAAGCTAGAGAAAGAACAGCAAAGAAAGGCTACACCCAGCAGGAGAAGAGAAATCATAAAGATCAGAGCAGAAATCAATGAAATAGAAACCAAAAGAACAGTGGAACAAATCAATGAAACTAGGAGCTGGTTCTTTGAAAGAATTAATAAGATTGATAAACCCCTGGCCAGACTTATCCAAAAGAAAAGAGAAAGGACTCAAATTAATAAAATCATGAATGAAAGAGGAGAGATCACAACCAACACCAAAGAAATACAAACAATTCTAAGAACATATTATGAGCAACTCTACACCAGCAAATTTGACAATCTGGAAGAAATGGATGCATTCTTAGAGAAATATAAACTACCAAAACTGAACCAGGAAGAAACTGAAGACCTGAATAGACCCATCACCAGTAAGGAGATTGAAGCAGTCATCAAAAATCTCCCAACAAACAGGAGCCCAGGGCCAAAGGGCTTCCCAGGGGAATTCTACCAAACATTTAAAGAAGAATTAATACCTATTCTCCTGAAACTGTTCCAAAAAATAGAATTGGAAGGAAAACTTCCAAACTCCTTTTATGAGGCCAGCATTACCTTGATCCCCAAACCAGGCAAAGACCCCATCAAGAAGGAGAATTACAGACCAATATCTTTGATGAATACGGATGCAAAAATCCTCAACAAAATACTAGCCAATAGGATCCAGCAGCACATAAAAAGGATTATTCACCACGACCAAGTGGGATTTATTCCTGGGATGCAAGGTTGGTTTAACATTCGCAAATCAATCAATGTGATACAAGACATTAATAAAAGAAAGAACAAGAACCATATGATCCTCTCAATAGATGCTGAAAAAGCATTTGACAAAGTAAAGCATCCTTTCTTAATCAAAATTCTTCATCGTGTAGGCATAGAGGGTACATACCTCAATATCATCAAAGCCATCTACGAAAAACCCACAGCGAATATCATTCTCAATGGAGAAAAACTGAGAGCTTTTCCCCTAAAGTCAGGAACACGGCAAGGCTCTGTCCAGTATCACCACTGCTATTCAATATAGTACTAGAAGTCCTAGCCTCAGCAATCAGAGAACAAAAAAATAAAAGGCATCCAAATCGGCAAGGAAGAGGTCAAACTCTATATCTTTGCAGATGATATGATACTTTATGTCGACAATCCAAAGGACTCCACTCCAAAACTGCTAGCACTCATACAGGAATTCAGTCAAGTGTCAGGATATAAAATCAATGCACAGAAATCAGTTGCATTTCTATATACCAACAACAAAACAGAAGAAAGAGAAATTAAAGAGTCAATCCCATTTACAATTGCACCCAAAACCATAAGATACCTAGGAATAAACCTAACCAAAGAGGCAAAGAATCTGTATTCAGAAAACTATAAAGTACTCATGAAAGAAATTGAGGAAGACACAAAGAAGTGGAAAAACATTCCGTGCTCAAGGATGGGTAGAATAAATATCGTGAAAATGTCTATGCTACCTAGAACAATCTACACATTTAATGCAATCCCCATCAAAATACCAGCAATTTATTTCAAAGAAATGGAACAAATAATCCTAAAATTTATATGGAACCAGAAAAGACCCCGAATAGCCAAAGGAATGTTGAAAAAAAAAAACAAAGTTGGCGGCATCACAATTCCAGATTTCAAGCTCTATTACAAAGCCGTCATCATCAAGACAGTATGGTACTGGCACAAAAACAGACACATAGACCAGTGGAACAGAATAGAGAACCCAAAAATGGACCCTCAACTCTATGGTCAACTAATCTTCGACAAAGCAGGAAAGAATGTCCAGTGGGAAAAAGACAGTCTCTTCAACAAATGGTGTTGGGAAAACTGGTCAGCCACATGCAGAAAAATGAAACTGGATCATTTCCTGACACCACACACAAAAATAGACTCAAAATGGATAAAAGACCTCAATGTGAGAAAGGAATCCATCAAAATCCTCGAGGAGAACACAGGCAGCAACCTCTTCGACCTCAACCGCAGCAACTTCTTCCTAGGAACCTCACCAAAGGCAAGGGAAGCAAGGGCAAAAATGAACTATTGGGACTTCATCAAGATTAAAAGCTTTTGCACAGCAAAGGAAACAGTCAACAAAACGAAAAGACAACTGACAGAATGGGAGAAGATATTTGCAAATGACATATCAGATAAAGGGCTAGTATCCAAAATCTATAAAGAGCTTCTCAAACTCAACACCCATAAAACAAATAACCCAGTCAAGAAATGGGCAGAAGACATGAACAGACATTTCTCCAAAGAAGACATCCAAATGGCCAACAGACACATGAGAAAGTGCTCAACATCACTCGGCATCAGAGAAATACAAATCAAAACCACAGCGAGATACCACCTTACACCAGTCAGACTGGCTAAAATCAACAAGTCAGGAAACGACAGATGTTGGCGAGGTTGCAGAGAAAGGGGAACCCTCCTACACTGTTGGTGAGAATGCAAGCTGGTGAAGCCACTCTGGAAAACAGTGTGGAGATTCCTCAAAAAGTTGAAAATGGAGCTATCCTACGACCCGGCAATCGCACTACTGGGTATTCACCCTATAGACACAAAGGTAGAGATTCTCTGAGGCACGTGCACCCGAATGTTTATAGCAGCAATGTCCACAATAGCCAAACTATGGAAAGAACCTAGATGTCCATCAACAGATGAATGGATAAAGAAGATGTGGTATATATATACAATGGAATATTATGCAGCTATCAAAAGAAACGAAATCTTGCCATTTGCAACAACATGGATGGAACTGGAGGGTATTATGCTGAGCAAAATAAGTCAATCAGAGAAAGACAATTATCATATGATCTCTCTGAGGAAATTGAGGGGCAGGGTGGGGGGTCGTGGTTGGGGTATGGAGGGAAAAATAATGAAACTAGATGGGATGGGGAAGGATACAAACCATAAGAGACTCCTAATCTCACAAAATAAACTGAGGGTTACTGGGGGGTGGGAGGGTAGGGATAGGGTGGATGGGTTATGGACATTGGGAAGGGTTTGTGCTTGGTGAATGCTGTGAAAGATGTAAGCCGGATGATTCACAGACTTGCACCCCTGGGGCAAAGAATAAAAATAAATAAATAAATAAATAAATAAATAAATAAATAAATAAATAAATAAATAAATAAATAATTCAATGTATATTACAGGCCTCCATGTAAAAATAAAACTCTACAACTCTTATAAGAGAACTTAAAAGAAAGCCTGGTTGACATTGGTTTTGGTATTAACCCTTTAGATATGATATCAAAGACACAGTGCATTAAAATATACGTGCTAAAGTGGACTTTATTAAACCAGAAACTTCTGCTTTGCCAATAGAATGAGATGCCAAGAGATGTTAAGAGAATGAGAACACAAGTCACAGACTGGGGAAATATATTTAGAAAAGAGATTTCTAATAAAAGACTATTATTCAAAATATACAAATTACTTAAAACTCAATTGAAGAAAACAATCTAATTTAAAAATGGGCCAAATATGAGTATAGACACCTCACCATATAAGATCTACAAATGGCAAATAATCATATGAAAAGATTATCCATATTGTATGTCACCAAGGAAATGCAAATTAAAATTCCAATGAAATATCACTACATANTAGAGACCAAAATCCCAAAAAAAAAAAAAAAAAATCGACCCTACCAAATCTCAAGAAGTTGTGGAGCAGCAGGTGGTGATGGCAACTTATTTATTGTTGGTTGGAATGGCAACATATGAATGATCACCATAAGAGACAGTTTGGCAGTTTCTTACAAAAGTAAACATATTCTTACTATTTGATTCAGCAATTGCACTCCTTAGTATTTACCTAACGGATATGAAAACTTATGCTCAGAGAAAAACCTACTTACATGTATATTGCGGATTTATTCATAGTTGCCAAAATTTGGAAGCAATCAAAATGGTTGGAACTATGGAAGTTCAAAAGCATGGAGTATATATAAAATCTCTTTACCTTCTGTTCAATTTTGCTCAAAGTAAAACTGGTCTAAAAATAAGTTTATTTTAGGGACCCCTGTGTGGCTCAGTTGGTTGAGCAGCTGCCTTCTGCTCAGGTCATAATCCCAGGGTCCTGTTATTGAGTCCCACATCGGGCTTATTGTTCGGCGGGGAACCTGCTTCTCCCTCTACCTCTGCCTGCCACTCTGCCTGCTTGTGCTTTCTCTCTCTCTCTCTGTGACAAATAAATAAATCTTAAAAATAAATAAAATAAAAATAAGTTTATTTTAAAAATCAAAATATTTGACCCAAAACTTATAAAATAACTACTAGAATATGCGATAACCTATGTTAAAATGATGTAATAAAATTAAATGTCAACTCATAAGAAAAAATATAAATAGTCTTTGAGAATAATCCATATGTGAGTCCACTTTCAGTAATCTTCATGAAAAAAGTTAACATGTACTATAATATTTAAATATATCTAGTGAATCTAATAAAATATCTAAAATATAAAATGTTCATAGATAGCATTTTATTTATATAGTAATAATTTTGAAAATGCTCAATGTTTAAAAATGTTATTAATAATACAAATTCAGCAGCTACTAAATGTGAATTATCTAATGGTTTTTTGTCATTTTATGACATAGAATTGGAAGGATAATTCTAAAGATATTAAAATAATTATGTATTTAGACTGGTGTGAGAATGGGGTGCCTGTGTGGCTCAGTCGGTTAAGCATCTGCTTTTGGTTCAGGTCATGATCTCAGGGTCCTGGGATAGAGTCCTTTATTGGAGTCTCTGCTCAGGATGGGTCTGCTTCTTCTTTTCCTTCTCTCTCTGCCCCTCCCATTGCTTATGCTCTATCTCAAAACAAAACAAAACAAAACAAAAAAACAATCTTTAGACCAGTGTGAGGTGGTATCTCATCATGATTTGTATTTCCCTGATCATGAGTGATATTGAGGGTCTTTTCCTGTGTCTGTTATCCATCTGAATGTCTTCTTTGGAAAAGATGTGTGTTCTTGTCTTCCGTATATTTCTTAACTGGATTCTTTGTTTCTTGGGTGTTGAGATTGATGAGGTCTTCATAGATTTTGGATACTAACTCTTTACCAGATATGACATTTGCAAATATCTTCTCCCATTCTGTAGGCTGCCTTTTAGTTTTGTTGTTTCCTTTCCTGTGCAGAAGCTTTTTTTTTATTTTATTTTTATTCTTTGCCCAAGGGTACAGGTCTGTGAATCATCAGGCTTACATCTTTCACAGCACTCACCAAAGCACAAACCCTCCCCAATGTCCATAACCCATCCAACCTATCCCTACCCTCCCACCCCCCAGTAACCCCCAGTTTGTTTTGTGAGACAAGGAGTCTCTTATGGTTTGTGTCCTTCCCCATCCCATCTTGATTCATTATTTTTCCCTCCCTACCCCCCACGACCCCCCACACTGCCCCTCAAGTTCCTCATATCAGAGAGATCATATGATAATTGTCTTTCTCTGATTGACTTTTTTCGCTCAGCATAACACCCTCCAGTTCCATCCATGTTGTTGCAAATGGCAAGATTTCGTTTCTTTTGATAGCTGCATAGTATTCCATTGTATATATATACCACATCTTCTTTATCCATTCATCTGTTGATGGACATCTAGGTTCTTTCCATAGTTTGGCTATTGTGGACATTGCTGCTATAAACATTCGGGTGCACGTGCCCCTGAGGAACACTACCTTTGTGTCTTTAGGATAAATACCCAGTAGTGCGATTGCTGGGTCGTAGGGTAGCTCCATTTTCAACTTTTTGAGGAATCTCCATACTGTTTTCCAGAGTGGCTGCACCAGTTTGCATTCCCACCAACAGTGTAGGAGGGTTCCCCTTTCTCCGCAACCTCGCCAACATCTGTCATTTCCTGACTTGTTGATTTTAGCCATTCTGACTGGTGTAAGGTGGTATCTCGCTGTGGTTTTAATTTGTATTTCTCTGATGCCGAGTGATGTTGAGCACTTTCTCATGTGTCTGTTGGCCATTTGGATGTCTTCTTTGGAGAAATGTCTGTTCATGTCTACTGCCCATTTCTTGACTGGGTTATTTGTTTTATGGGTGTTGAGTTTGAGAAGCTCTTTATAGATTTTGGATACTAGCCCTTTATCTGATATGTCATTTGCAAATATCTTCTCCCATTCTGTCAGTTGTCTTTTGGTTTTGTTGACTGTTTCCTTTGCTGTGCAAAAGCTTTTAATCTTGATGAAGTCCCAATAGTTCATTTTTGCCCTTGCTTCCCTTGCCTTTGGTGAGGTTCCTAGGAAGAAGTTGCTGCGGTTGAGGTCGAAGAGGTTGCTGCCTGTGTTCTCCTCGAGGATTTTGATGGATTCCTTTCTCACATTGAGGTCTTTTATCCATTTTGAGTCTATTTTTGTGTGTGGTGTCAGGAAATGATCCAGTTTCATTTTTCTGCATGTGGCTGACCAGTTTTCCCAACACCATTTGTTGAAGAGACTGTCTTTTTCCCACTGGACATTCTTTCCTGCTTTGTCGAAGATTAGTTGACCATAGAGTTGAGGGTCCATTTTTGGGTTCTCTATTCTGTTCCACTGGTCTATGTGTCTGTTTTTGTGCCAGTACCATACTGTCTTGATGATGACAGCTTTGTAATAGAGCTTGAAATCTGGAATTGTGATGCCGCCAACTTTGTTTTTTTTTTTCAACATTCCTTTGGCTATTCGGGGTCTTTTCTGGTTCCATATAAATTTTAGGATTATTTGTTCCATTTCTTTGAAATAAATTGCTGGTATTTTGATGGGGATTGCATTAAATGTGTAGATTGCTCTAGGTAGCATAGACATTTTCACAATATTTATTCTACCCATCCATGAGCATGGAATGTTTTTCCACTTCTTTGTGTCTTCCTCAATTTCTTTCATGAGTACTTACTAGTTTTCTGAATACAGATTCTTTGCCTCTTTGGTTAGGTTTATTCCTAGGTATCTTATGGTTTTGGGTGCAATTGTAAATGGGATTGACTCTTTAATTTCTCTTTCTTCTGTTTTGTTGTTGGTATATAGAAATGCAACTGATTTCTGTCTGTGCAGAAGCTTTTTATCTTGATTGAAATCCCAACAGTTCATTTTTTTTCCTTTTATTTTCCTTGCCTTTGGAGACATATCTCCTAAGAAGTTCCTACACCTGACGTCAAAGAGGCAGCTGCCTATGTTTTCCTCAGGGTTTTGGTGGTTTCAGGTTTTTGGTGGTTTTGGTTATTTAGAACTTTCATCCATGTTGAATTTATTTTTGTGTGTGGTGTAAGAAAGTGGTTCAGTTTCACTTTTATGCATGTTGCTGTCCAGTTTTCCCAACACCATTTGTTTAAGAGGCTGTCTTTTTTCCATTAGATGTTTTTTCCTGCTTTGTCAAAGACTAGTTGACCATATGGTTGTGGGTCCATTACTGGGTTCTCCATTCTGTTCCATTGATGCATGATGAAATACCACCTCACACCTGTCAGAATGGCTAAAATTAACCACACAGGAAACAAAGATGTTGGCATGGATGTAGAGAAAGGGAAACCCTCTTATACTGTTGGTGGGAATGTAAACTGGTACAGCCACTCTGCAAGGCAGTGTAGAGGTTTCCCAAAAGTTAAAAATAGAACTACCTTATGATCCAGCAACTGCACTACTAGGTATTTACCCAAGGGATACAAAAACACAGATACAAAGTGTGTATGCACTGTGATGTTTATAGCAGCATTTTCAACAATAGCAAAATTATGGAAAGAGCCCAAATGTCCATCAATTGATAATTGAATAAAGAAGTATATATATTTCACTTAGCATAGTACAGTCTATCTCCATCCACATTGCTACAAATGGCAATATTTCATTCTTTTTGATGGCTAAAACCATTTTACTCTTGAAACTATTATTACACTATATGTTAACTAACTAAAATTTAAATAAGAATTTGGTAGAAAAAAATAAAATTAACAACAACCATAAAAAATCTCCAAATACATATAAGGATTGAAACACTCAAAAATTGCTGTTGAAAATGTAAAATGGTGCAGCTATTGTGGAAAACAGTTTGGCATTTCCTCAAATAATTAAACATAAGATGACTCAGCAGTTCCATTTCTAGGTATATATTCAAAATATTTGAAAGGCGTATTCAAACAAAAAGTTATACATGAGTGTTTATAGCAGCACTATTCACAGTAGCCAAAATGTGAAAAAACTCAAATGTCTATCAATGGATGACTAGATAAATAAAATGTGATATATCCATATTATGTAATACTATTTGGCCATAAAAGGGAAAGAAATACTGATATGTGCCTTTTATCATATGGATGAACCTTGAAAACATTATTCAAAGTGAAAGAAGCCAGTCACAAAAGCACATATATGATAGGATTCTATTTATTTGACATACCCAGAATAGGCAAATCTACAGAGACAGTAAGTAGATTAGTATTTGCTTAGGGCTGGGGTGGGTGGGTGGATAAGGGAATGAAACTGAAGAGTGCAGGAACACTCATTATGGTGATGAACATGTTCTAAAATTGTGGCAATGATTGCACATATCTATGAATATACTAAAACCATTAATTATATACTTTAAATGGGTGAACTGAATGGTATGTGAATTTTATGTNATTGCACATATCTATGAATATACTAAAACCATTAATTATATACTTTAAATGGGTGAACTGAAAGGTATGTGAATTTTATGTCAACAAAGATTTTTTTTTAATTTTATTTTTATTATTTGCCCAAGGGGTACAGGTCTGTGAATCATCAGGCTTACATCTTTCACAGCATTCACCAAAGCACAAACCCTCCCCAATGTCCATAACCCATCCACCCTATCCCTACCCTCCCACCCCCCAGTAGCCCTCAGTTAACAAAGATTTTTTTTTAAAGATTTTATTTATTTATTTGACACAGAGAGAGAGAGATTACAGGTAGGCAGACAGGCAGGCAGAGAGAGAGAGAGAGAGAGAGGAGGAAGCAGGCTCCCCACTGAGCAGGGAGCCCAATGCGGGCCTCGATCCCAGGACCCTGAGATCATGACCTGAGCTGAAGGCAGAGGCTTTAACCCACTGAGCCACCCAGGCACCCAAAGATTTTTTTTAATTATGTATTTATGTAACAAATTCTAAAAGGAACTTCTATTTCTTCTTTTCCTCTGAATGTGTGAAAGGTATTGTATAAATATCTATAATTTTTAGCAAATCCCCCCCAACTTTAACTTCTGTTTATTTTCTCACAATTTTGTGGTTTCATAATTTGGGCATTTCTCAAGCCAAGTTGTCTCTTCTCTGCTCCTTAGGGGATAAAGCAAACCTCATGCATGCTGTTGGCAAGTTCACTGTTTCACAATGTGTCTCTTGTGTGGTGCGGTTGTCTGGGATACCTGAGTATGCTTCTCCAAGGCCTTGGCACATAATTCCTTATATGGCAGCTATGTTCCAGGAAGGTCAAAGTAGAATTTGCAAACCCTTTTGAGGTCTCTATTTGGAATTGACACAAAATTACTTCTCCCATATTGTAATGGTCAAAAAATTTTACAAGAGCAATCTAGATACAAGTTGTAAAAAAATTATTTCACTTATTGATGAGAGAGAGAAGAGTCACAGTGCAAAACCAAGAGCTGTTAGTCACTATAGGCCAACTTCTTAACAATTGACTCTAGTAGACTAAATGTTTTGGAAGTTCTCAGAGGGGTTACAGGTTATAAAGAATTGTAAAGCTCTGCTTTGGGGAGGTAAAAGGTGGGAGGTTAATAAATGGTGAAAAGAAATGAAACCTTTCACTATGATGCTTACTATAGATACCACACCTGCAACAAGGAGAGTTAATTTTTTCATACTGACAATATTTATGCATATGAGACACAATATGCTAACATATTAGACAGCTGACAGAACACTTAGTTGTGATCTCACTATGTTTTAGTAAGCCTACTTCTACTCCATATTGAAGCTATTCCTACAGATTACTGCTTGCAATCAGCAATAATGTAATTAATTTGAAAATAAATATGGTGCTTAGAGTTCTTAAATTGCATGCCATACTACTTACTCATGATGCTAAAAAAATGAAAGAAATGGAAAAATTAATGGAGAAAGAAAGGAAAGAAAAAATCAGAGAATATGCTTATCAGGATAAGGACATATAAAAATAACTTGTTAAAATAAAGCTCTACTAATATCTATTAATTTGACATATGAAGTTTATGACAAGTAACTAAGTAATCTCTAACAACAGTAATAATGTTTCTAATTATTCTTTTCCCTTTAGACCCTGAAAAGTGTCAAAATAATGTGATGAATTTTTATGAGGTGATTGGGGCAGGAAGCTAACATTTTCCAAAAGAACAGATCAAATGAAGCAGAGAGCTAAATCAAACTAGCAGGATGACTTAGATAGACATATAGTTACTGCAGAAAAATAATTTATATACATTAGTTACATATATATGACAATTTCATATATACATATATTTACAAATATGTCTGTATTTTACACACGTATTATAAATCTGTTTTAAAATTCGTGCTCAAAACAATTATAGTTAACAAGAAAATGTCATCTTTCAAAAACCAAAATATATATAACAATATACCTATAATCAAATTATATTATATATAAAATAAAATTATACACAGGTAAGACTATTACTTAGGCATGTTTTGTGTTATCTGAAACTCATAATATGAGCATCTATGTATACCTATTCAGAAATATAACCTGGATATGCCTGAGCATTTAATTTCTGTTAATATTTTTATGTCTCATTATTACATTAACATTATACTTAATTCGTTAAATTTCAACATGTTTGCCTCAGAGGTCAGAGTATAAGAAACCTAAGACTAAAGTAACAATTCTGCATCTCACAATTAGAACTGAGTTAAAGAAGGGTTCCTGGCTAGCTCAGTGGGTAGAACTTGAGACTTGATCTTGGGGTTGGGGGTGGAAGGCTGTGTTGAGTGGGGAGCAACTTTAAAAAAATAAATAAAATATTCAAAACACAAAACAGAACTGTGTAAAGAAATTTCAGTGGATAACTTTGCAATATCCAATCTATAATAGAAGTCACCATTGGTGCTTGACTTCAGACCAACCTAAACACACTTTAGTCCATGGAAAAGGAAATGTGAATCATTTGGGGCCTAAAATAAAATGAAATATGAAAAAGATTATGGTACTGCTTTCTCTCCACTTTATCTCTGCCTTTCTGGTATTCAGACAAACGGGACATTTTTAGTTCTATGAGAATCCTTTCAGTTTTCTCAGTAATTTAGTGAAAAACACAATCAAAGTACTTGCATAATTAATCTTTGTTTTCATAAAGCATCCCATTTATTTCATTTAATGTTTGAAAATCTAAAACATATTTCTCCCTTACATCACTTTTGGAAGGAGTAGCAAAGTTACATCCTTGGCATATATAATCCAGGCAGCATGAGAAAGTCACAGCTTTTGTGAGACTATGGGCCTTGTGAGATTCTGATTAGAACTATGGTCACTAGACCGTGGAAAATGCAAATACAAATTTTATATATACCATGTACCAATAGGGAGCTTATAGATCTTATAAATCATCCTCATAGACCTTCTAGGGTTCATCCACTAAAAAAACCATTCTAATCCTTGAGTATATATATATATATATATAGTTATTTTTTTTTTTTGGTTGGTGACCTTTATTGCGTGATTCTGAGGCCAGCACAGGCTAGCCTTGGAAGATTTACTGTAGAAAAATCCAGTGGCCAGGCCCCTTTCTCTACTCCGGGTGCCACCCCACCTGTTCTGCTTTCTTGTCCTGGCTGCATTTAGCCCTTGAACAGGCCAGTGGCTGAGGCTGGAACCAGAGGGGTTGGGAGCTCCTCAGGAGCCCAGAAGTGCCACGTGGGCGCGACGGTGAGTCTAGGTCTTCTTCCTACTGTTGTGTTTCTTGGTGCGGGATTCAATTAGTTTCTGGGAAGGAATCTTACGTGCCACACAGCTCACCACGTCATTGGTGTGCACATGTGTGTGTGTGTGTAATGTATATATGCACACTACATTTTATATTGTAGTTGAATACATAGATTACTTTTGATATGAAATTTTCGTTATTGAATAGTTTGTGCACGTATTGAAAATAACTTTCTCAGAAAACACAACAACCCTATCGGTAGTTATTAAAAAGAATTAAAATCAACTAATTGCCATCTTATATAAAATCTACCTACAACTGGAAATACAAATGTACAAAACAATAAACACATAAAATAAATAACAAAGTCACACACACTTGTAACCAAATATATTTTAAGATATTAAATTTCATCATTTACTTGGTTATTTTTATCTTATTTTAAGTAAAGTTTTTTGGTTTTTTTGCTTTAAGAATTATGGTAGAGTTTGGGATGAGTCCTAAGAAGGGAGCATGGTAAGCAAAAATAATCTGAAAGACCAGACTTTTGCAAAAAACTTGAACTAAGTGAAGGGGATTTGTTAGGCGTTTTAAAAAGGCATTGCCTTTGAGAAGCAGGCAACTTGGAGAGATTTCCAAGGATTAGATGGGTCATAATTCTGTAGTTCTCACAAATAGTTGGGCCCCAAGCCCTTTTTTAAGGCATGATACTGAGGAGGTATGCTAGACCTCTTAGAGAAACACTGAACTTTGCATTTAGGAAAGTAGGATTAGGTAAAGTTTGCCCCACCCAAATCTGGCACAGAATTGACAGGGTTTCCAAAGAACACTGCGGAGATAAACAAAGATGAGATAGAAGATGCGTTAAGATGGAAGCCATCCTTTGACGTTGATATTCACTTGATGGGAAGCATAAAAACAAAGAAGGTTGTTGGAATGTGGAGATAATATAGTGGTTTTATGTAAAATTATTATTTTACTTAAATAATTTAGTCAAAACTGTTACTAAGCCAAGAAGAGATGTTTAACAGGCAGGTAGATCTATGAAGCAAACAATCAGACAACTCTAGGGATGTCATTTGGGGAACTGTTTGGTAACATGTCCAAATATCCAGGCAAATTTGATCCATAAAAATGATTAAAGCACTATTATAAAATATTAATAATTATTTTTTTTTCATTTTCTTGATGAATCATAAGGAATAGAGCAGAGGGCCACAGGGGAAGGGAGCAAAAACTGGATGGGAAGAAATCAGAAATGGAGACAAGCCACGAGAGACTCTGGACTCAAGGAAAGAGTCAAACTGACTCTTTTGTCTTTTCTCTGATGTGAAAGGATTCTCATAGTCAACCCTCATACTGAGGGTTGCAGAAAGGAGAGGGGTAGGGGGATGGGATAACCAGGTGATGGGTATTGAGGAGGGCATGTGTTCTGATGAGCACAGGGTGTTACACGCACTTAATGAATTGTTAAACACTACAACAAAACTTATGTTGTACTATATGTTGGCTAACTGAAAATAAAATATTAATTAAAAATGACCTATTGTAGGATTCTGACCATGCAAATTTCAGTTCTCCACATCACATTTTCTAAGAAATGCTGATTACAAAACTTAATATCTATATTGTTGGCAGGCTTTTTAAAAGAACTTAATTTTTATGTTATTCACTTAATATCCCAAGAAAATAATAATGTAATTTCAATAAAATAATTCAAAATCTTTATTCATAACCGTTCTCCACAAAGGAAAGCACAAACATATTTTCACCAAGGTGCACATACACACACACACATAAGAGAAAGAGCAGAATAAAAGTTATCATTCATTGATTCCACAATCTCTAGCTTTAAAAAATATCATCATGGTTATTAATCGAGCCAAGATAAAAATACACTTGTAGTTACTAGACAGAGTTCAAACAATTTGAGAAAACTTGGTGCCATGCCATTAGAAAGTCCTATAAGTTTCTTAGGAGTAGATTTTCTTAGAAAAAAAAAGCATGTGATGTTCCCTAATAAATAAATAAGTAGGGTTATGTGTTTATTTAATCAAGATATAAATATTTGACCTGGCCTCTTCAACCAAGAAATTAAAAGTTCAGTTGCACTACACCAGGTTTGCTCTATATAAAAAGTAATGTACGGATATAATTGCACAAAAGTGACACTGCAATGACAGCACAATGTTTTTTTATCTGTAAAATGTCAGTCTTCATAAAGACAACATTTAGCTGCCAATACTTTAGCATTTATCTTCCTTAATGTAAAATCAATATTTCAATGGAAACTAATTACCCTGGGCATTAACTAACAAAAACATCTCATCTTTTCAAGTGCCCTAGAAATAAAAGGGTGCTCCAGAACAAGTCAGCTATGAGTTAATGTTAATCAGCCTGCTGGCAATTTATTTAGTTGTTACATGGAAAAGGACACTTATTTTGATGATACAATTTTAATATTCTGCTGCTAAATTTGCAGAAATTCCTTACATTCTGCTACTATAACTGGTGAGTGGAAGATCTAGCTTTGAATATTTGGAGAAATGAGAATCCACATAACTCCCTAAAGAAAGAAGACAGGATGTCCACCACAGATGAAGGAACCCTCTTTCTTTTTAAAAAAAATATTTATTTAAATATTATTTAAATTTAGTTAATTAACATATAGGGTATTATTAGTTTCAGAAGTAGAGTTCAGTGATTCATCTGTTGAATATAACACCCAGTGCTCATCACATCCCATGCCCTCTCCTTAATGTCCATCACCCAGTTACCCTGTCCCCTTACCCTCTCCCCTCCAGCAAACTTCAATTTGTTTCCTATGATTAAGAGTCTCTTATGGTTTGTCTCCCTCCCTGATTTCATCTTGTTTTATTTTTTCCTTATCTTCCCCTGAAGGAACTCTTTTGACACAAGTAGAAAAGGCCAAGATAAAATGATGCTGTGTTCTTTTCTCCAAGATTTTTCATTTATCCTTTATTCTTCCTTTTTAAGACCTCTCCCACTAACCTCCAGACTCCAATCACATATCTGGGCACACTGACAGACATGGGATATTATAAAATACTGTATTTATAAATATCAGAATATCTACTAAAATATGAATGTAGAATCAAATTTATGCACAATATTTAAGCAATCTGTAATTTTTCATTCCTTAAAAATTGATAATATCTATTTCTATCTAGAATGTGGAAAATTTCCTTTATATGTACTATTGCTGCTATAACAAATCACAAATTCAGTGGCTTGAAAATGCAATGTGTAGTTTCACAGTTCTCAATGTCTAAAGTCCAAAACAGTTCTCTTCAGGCTAAGATGTCATCAGAGCTGTATTCCTTTCAGGAAACTCTAAGGGAGAGTCTATTTCTTTGCTGAAGCTGCCTGATGGTCTCCTTTCTGCATCCTCAAAGCTATCAATGTTGCATCTCTGACTTTTCTTCCCTGCTCACATCTCCGGGAACCCAGACAGGAATGTTTCTCAGCTTTTAAGGGCTAGTGTGGTTAGATTGAGCCCTCCTAGACATACCAGAAATATCTCCCATCTCAATTTCCTTAGTCTTAATCACAACTGCAGAGTCTGCTTTGTCAAAGGTTCCAGGGATTAGGGTATGGACCTCTTTTTGTTGGTGTTGGTGGAATGGTAATCACTCTTCTATCACAATTGAATATTTTTAAAAGAATATTTGCTGCTCAGAAATCAGTTTGTGAAACTTTATTTTTGGCCACTACACTTCTTAGAGGAAATATGAAGAACACTATGAGATTACCAAATGAGTTCACTTTCCTAGTGATAGAGCAAAGCTTTGAGTGGCTTTGAGCCACTTTGCATCTCAGTGGACTCATGTCTAATTCCCAAGATTGAAAGATAGACAAGGTCTATTATCTTTTGTCTTAGTTACATCTAGTGAGCTCATATATTTTTGGTCACCTTTCATGAAAAGTTATAGACCCATGTGTCCAAAATAGGCCAGTTTCAGGATGCCCAGGTGGCTTACTTTCCTGAGCATCCAGCTTTTGATTTCAGCTCAGGTGATGATCTCCAGGGGTCATGGGATCATGCCCCCTATCAGGCTCCATGCTCAGTGTGGAGTCTGCTTGTTCCTCTCCTTACCACCACCCTCCCACTTATGCACTCTCTCTCTCTTTAAAATAAGGAAATAAAATCTTTACTAAAAAACAAAACAAAACAAAAAAACAAAAACCCAAAACAAACAAAATAGACCAGTTTCAAAAAGGAGAAGGACAGATTAGTATGCAACATTTATTTACTTTTTACTTTCTACTGTTTTAAATTCTTATACCTAAAAAAATTTACTGTGACACTGTGTTATATTTTATATATGCTATTTCATATTAATATACTACTTCATATATTTTTCATGTATATTAGCTAAGATATTCATTGTGGAAACTTCAAATAACTTTGGAAGAAATAGTCTATTAATTCCTTTGGTACAAAAGTGAGAGTGGCAAAATCTTAACACCCACTTTATAGACAGTTTAACAGAAATGTGTAAAGACTAAAAGACAGTGATAATAGGAGAGAATCTAAGTCCTTTTTCCTGGACCTCACATATTTTCTATTTTTTCAACTTGTATAATCTCATTTTCTGGTATATATTTGGCATTTTGGAAATGAGAGAAAATTATCTCTCTTGGGAGCAAAATGACATTGATAAACTTTGCAGATGCTTAACTGTCATTTCCCCACCTTAAAGGACTTTTCCTATCTGACACAGATAATTCAGTAGTTATAAATGAAAAAGAAAAAAAAGGTAAAATTTCTTTAAAAAATAGTTTATACTAAAAAACAAGAAGAATGACAAGAAATAAAAGGTCATCAAAATTACTCAGAAAAAATAAAGGATTTTCTTTTTTCTTCTATTTTTTATAAACAAATCCGAATAGTCTCTAAAGGTATAATTAACTGAGATGGAAAAGAGAACACTGCATCAAACTACAAGTAGGTCAGCTCATTTGAGGTTCTCGTCTGCATAGGCTCTGACAGCTGGCTGAATATATATGATATACAGGTTCCAGTGATTTATTGGTCTTTCTTTCCCTACTGCCTGTTATGTGTGTAGAAAAAGTGGGAAAAAAAAACCTATAAGTTTTTCCTTTTTGCTTAAGAAAAACCTACACTGGGGACTTGAGTGTAATTATGAAATGGAGTTAGGTGTACCCAACTGCATGAAACACATTTCTAACTATATTTAAACACGGAGGAACTATGATTGATGAAAGGAAGTTTTGGTATTTTCTGGTGCTATAGATATTTTACCTAAATCTTACTTCATATAATAATTAATTTCTAACAGTTAAAATGTTAAATATAGCTCCCTTTCTCACTAGACATGACAATTAAGCCCACAAATATTGGTATTCCTCCCCTTAAAAATCCTTAACTTTTGCAAGTAATACGATTCTAGAAAAGTGAAAGTGACCTGTTTCCAGACAGGAGAAAATCCCACCACGCTTGATTCATGATACTCATTTGACCCATTTCAAGGACATCCACAACAACTCATCACATGTGCTCCCTAAGTAACCAATTATTTGCAATATTCTATTGGGGAAAGTGTGCTTAATTTTATCCTCATTTTGGAAAGCTAAATCCTATACCTGGAATATATTTGAAATATTTTATCTCTGAATCATGGCTTGTAAGTTTTGAGTACTTTGCACTATGCCTATTATCCCATTCTTACCACTCTTGTGATCCACTTTTACTCAGCAGATCATCTCTTTAACTCATGTCACGCCAGTCTTTGCCGACCCAGCTCAGAGAAACTGCTACAATATCCTTACTACTTCAAATCTCTGCAAATGGGTTTCTGCTCTCATCACCCTACTAATGATATAGATTATTTTATTGCTAAGGCCAGTGGAAAATATGACCCATGTATTACTTAAAACTGGTGACAGATGACACTATTATTCTCTGTATCTCATGTATTACTCTTTTTCCTTATATGGCTTCCAAGAAATTACCTTTCTTTGTTTTCTTTCAGAGCTCTTTTTCTCTAGCCAGTTTCTCCAGAAAAGCTGCAAATAATCTCTGCTTCACGTTTGCTCACTTTCTTTGAAATATTTGTGTAACAACTATAGGCTGATGACTATAAAATTTATATATTCAACACACACACTTTTATTAGTACTTCATCATTATTATCTCAAGTGCCTATCAAACTCAACACATTTGAAATTGAGCTAATATTCAAAAAGTACTTATAACAGGCCCTGGCCCACAGTAAACAAGTACTTGTTATGTAGAAATACATTTTGCATAGTGGAATGTTTAAAAGTATGAACTTTATAGTCACCATGCCAGCTTTGAATACTAAGCTTTAATAAATATAATACTTACAATCCTTATGAAGATTAAATAAAATACTTACCATACTGGGCAGCATACAGAAAATGCCTAGATAGGTTATTATTGTTCTTAATAATACTTTAAAATAGACTCTATATTCTATTTAGTTTTCTTCCGACATGTCCATGAAATCTTATCCCAATTTTATCATTCTTACTAATACAGCTTTATATCAAGCTGTTATCATTGTTGCTTATATTGCTGATATATTCTTCTAATAAGATCCTCACCATTCAAGTTCAGTTCTCAAAAATTCACCAAAATATTCTAAAAATCAAAATCATAGCACTTCTATATTTAAATTTATTCATGGTTTTGCATATATTTGCTGAATACTTTTAAATTCCTAAGAAAAGTGCTCAAGATTTTCTTCTACTTCTCCAGGTTTACCTCTTATCACTACTGCTCTGACATTCTATGCTACAACCATACTCAATCACTTTTAGTACCCCTGATGGATCATGTTCACTGTCATGTGAGGGCCTTTTTATATGAAGTACATTCTATCTCGCCTCAAGTTTCTCTTCGTTTGCATAGCATATTATTTTCTTTCCCTCAACATTTTTCTGATCTTTCAATCTCAATTCTTAACCCCTTTTCTATTCTTACATGGTATTCTGAATATTTCCTTACTGTAGCACATAATAACCTATATTTTAAACATCAATTCACCTGTCAAAAGTGTGGGGAATATAATGTTCTCTGTTTTCTTCATGTCCAGCCCAGTAGGTGGTGCATTGTGTAGCAGTAAGAGTTATGACAGAATATGAGTAAAGTGATACAGAATCTAAGCATCATCAATTTTAATCTAAGATCTGTGAGGGTAAGAATTATATATTAGACTTCCTTGTATTGTTTATGGCTTAGAGGTCAAAAATAACTTATAAATATTTGAAACTTTTCTTTGTTCCTTTTAAATCACTTGTTATTCCTTTGTCTTTTCCATGGTAATAAGGTCTAGCAGGTTGCAACATGTACAGACTTGTGGTGGCATTACAGACTTAGGAAGTAGATTCAGGGGGGAAAGGTAAGTTCATTTCTCTCAAGAATACTACAATAATGGATTTCAATATTTGTCTTATTATCATTGATTCTTTCAACCACTAACAGTACCACAGTGAACAGAACCCCCCAAAAAAGTTTCTGAAAAGAACTATTGCTGTTTGAGGAACTAAGTAAATTGATCAATAAGATATTCACAAATTAAAATGCCACTTAAATTTTATTAGTCTTTTTTTTTCTAAAAGTTTATCTAAATCTATCTAACTAATATGTGTCATTTTTAATTCTGGGCATCGAAGGCATTAAAGGAAATATCCAAGATAACCTACAAAGTTTCAGTGAATTTTATATGTAGGTTTACTCATAGAAAATTACTTGCTCAAAAAACAACTTTATAAAATTGTCAAGCAGGCTTTGTTATTTAAAGGAATCAATTCCCTTATAATTACCCAAAGGCTCAGATATGCCCAAAGGCATTATTAATATAGCTCCAAATATGACTTTTTTTCTTGTCCTCACTACAAAAAATAAAATAATCTTGAAGAGCACTTTAAGAAAACGTGTACCTATATGAATTTAAACTTCCAAAATATCTACTACCTATAAGGGCCATGAAAATTATTCTGTCCACTATATATATTTAACACATTCTCTAACTCAGGTGTTAGCAAACTATGGTCCACATTTCAAATATGGTCCATTGCTTGTTTTTATAAAATCTACTGTACTATAGTCATACCCATTTCTACATATTATCTATGGCTGCTTTCTCGCTAGGATGGGAGAGTTGAGTATTTGCAGAGATCTTATAACCATCAAAGCCTAAAATATTTACCATCTGGCCCTTAGAAAAAAAAGTTTCCTGATCCCTGCTGAAACTCTTACAATAAATTTGTTATAATATATCTGATAAAATCATAAGAAAGTCTTCCCAAACTACAACATTCATCTAATAGAGATGTCCAAATATTTTGACATGGACACACACATAACGAATGTACATTCACATATAAGTACATTTATGTATAGTACTTTAAAAAAATCTGGCCACACAGACAAGTTTTTACCATGACAAAAGAAATTGTCAGTGTCTTTTAACAACACTGAATAAGAAAGTCACATGAGATATTCAGGGACTGACCCACCTTTGAATAAGTGACATGGCCGGGGTGTCTTAGCTTATAAAATTATGAAATTAATATTTGATTAGTGCAAGAAAAGAATTACAGAATTTAGCCTAAGAGTATGTTTCCAAAACAGGGGTTAGGTCAATTTAGAAAGGGTAGGAAAAGGGAAAATGAAATGAGTGAAAACATAAGATCAATATACAGCAATACAGCCTGAAATCTGAATAGTAACAGTGGCTTTTTCAGCCTGAAAAACTTTTAAAACATGGATAAGATCTATCCAATAGTGGGTCTTAATAAAATGTTTATCAGATAAAAAAGGGCTATAATTCTTGAGAGGTAAAAAAAAAACAAAAGGAAGTGAGTCCAACAATTTTTGCAGTTTTCCTGAAAAGTTGTTATTTTTTTTTCTTTTGACAGAGAGTATGTACACATGAGCAGTGAGGAAGCAGAGAAGGAGGGGCAGAATCTTAAGGAGGCTCCATGCCCAGCATGGGGCCTACATGGGCCTTAACCTCACAACCCTGAGATCATGACATGAGCCAAGATCAAGAGTGACACTTAACCAACTGAGCTACCCAGTGCCCAATGTTGTTTTTAATTCTTGCACAGGAAGGGCAAACACAGGCTAACCCAGCAGTCTACATGAGTTATGAAATGAGACCAAGCTTTTATAAAGGCTAAGGCAATTAGAGTTCCCAAGGCAGAGTACTGCCAGGGAGAGAACTATGAAGATTTCGAAGACTCCTCATAGCATTCGCTGAATACCTCATCAGCTCATGTATATAAAGTAACTACCCAAGGCTGGGAGAAAACAAAACAAACAAAAAGATTAGAGAGAAAAAAACAAAACAAAACAAAAAACCCCACCTCCTTTAATTTATCAATGGCAGTGACTGGGGGGGGTGCTCTTCTCACTTGTCAGAGTAAAAGCTCTGAACACTTGTAAACATTGAATAAATTAGTCAAAAGAATTTAGTATAATAAAGGAAAATTAACCCTAGACCCAACACTGCTCTTATATTACCCAAAAAGATTTAAAAGCGAGACTCTAAAGGATCAGCAACCATGTCCCAGAACAAACCTCAAAAATATTTAAACAAATACAATAATATTCACAATCAAACAAAGTAAAATTCATAATATGTGACAACTAAATATAAAAAGCAAAAGCAACAAAACTACTATCAGGCACCATAAAAGCAAGACTATCAAGCCACAAGGAGAAAAAAATGCCAATCATTTGAAAATTATCCAGCAACGAATATATGAGAATTAGTAGACATGTGCACTAAAATAGTTGTTAAAACTCATTTCCATGTTAAAAAGTTAGAGGAAAGATTGCACATGTTGTTTTGTTTTTAAGGTTAATTTATTTGAGAGGGAGAGAGAAAGGGAGAGGGCCAGAGAGAGAATCCTGAAGCAGACAAGACACTGAGCACAGAGCCTGATGTTGGGCTCAAACCGAGGACCCTGAGTTGATGATCTGAAGTGTAATCAAGACACAGCTGCCTAACTGACTGAGCCACCCAGATGCCCCAAGATTGCACATGTTAAATAGAGACATAATAAAAATGAATAAACACCAAAACAAACTTTTAAAGATGAAAATCATAATCTTCTGAGATGAAAAATGCTATAGAGAGATTAATGCTGGTTAAATACTGAAGAAGCCCATTATCAATTAACTTGAATACACTAGAATAGAAACTACCAAAAATGAAACACAGAAGGAAAAAAAAAGGAAAATAGAACCAAAAGTAAGGGAGATGCAGAAAAGGTATTGAAATAAGTTATACTAAAAAATTTTCCAAGTTTTATAAAAAGTAATAACCTACGGAATCAAAAGCTAAACGAATCACAAGCACAGGAAAAATGAAAACAAAAAGGAAATAAAGGAACAGCATAATCTAATTTCTTAAAATTCAGTGACAAAATCTTATAGTTTTTGGCATATGGGTCTTTCAACTCATTGGTTAAATTTCCTAGGTATTTTATTCTTTTTCATGGACTTGTAAATGGGATTGCTTTCTCAATATCCCTGATAGTTTATTATGTATAAAAATGCAACAAATTTTTGGGGTGCCTGGGTGGCTCAGTCGTTAAGTGTCTGCCTTTGGTTTAGGTCATGATCCCAGGGTCCTGGGATCGAGCACTGCACCGGGGTCTCTTCTCAGTAGATAGCCTGCTTCTCTCTCTCCCACTCCCCCTGCTTGTGTTTCCTCTCTTGTTGTGTCTCTGTCAAATAAAAATAAATAAAATCTCTTAAAAAATGAAACATTTCTGTTTAACTTTGTATCCTACAACATTACTGTATATGGTTAGTTCTAACTTTTTTTGTGCAGTCTTTACATATAATTTTCTACATATAATATCACATCATTTGCAAATAGTGACAGTTTTATTTTATTTTTTTCCTTTCTTATCTGGATGCATTTTATTTCTTTTTCTTGCCGAATTGCTCTGGCTAGAATTTCCAATACTATGCTGAATAAAAGTGGTGAGAAGAGGGCTTTCATCCTTTCACCGTTGAGTATTATGTTAGGTATGGGCTTATCACATATGGTCTTTATCCTGTTGAGGAATGTTCCCTTTATATTTACTTTGTCAAGAGCTTTTAATCATAAATGGCTGTTAAATTTTGCCTAATGCTTTTTTTTTGGCACTAATAAGGTGGTAATGTAATTTCTATCTTTTTGTTAATATGGTATATCAAATTGATTTATTTGCAGATGTTGAACATCTTTTGTTCCTTGGGATAACTCCCACTTGATTATGGTGTGTGATCCTTTTAATGTATTGTTGAATTTGGTCTGCTAATATCTTGTTGAGAGTTTTCTCTTTCTTCATCAGGGATATTGGCCTGTATTTTTTTCCCCTTGTTTTAACATTTGTCTGGCTTATGAAATGAGTCTTAAGTGCTTTTTTTTCTATTTTTGTAAAAGTTTGGGAAGAGTTGGTATTTATTCTTTGAATATTTAGTAGAACTTATCAGAAAAGTATTCTGGTCATGGACATTTGTTGGAAGGTTTTTGATCAGAGAGTCAATCTTCTTACTACTAATCAGTCTGTTTAGATTTTCTATTTCTTCATAATTCAATATTGGAAAGTTGCATGTTTCTAGGAATTTATCAATTTCTTCTAGGTTTTCTGATTTGCTGGCATGCAATTATTCATAGTAGTCTCTTATGGCCCTTTTATTTCTGTGGTATGAGTTTTAACTCTCATTAATGATTTTATTTATTTTTTCTTGCTGAAGAAGTCCTTCCTTAATTAAAGATTTCTCTCTCTCTCTCTCTCTCTCTCTCTCTCTCTCTCTCTCTCTTAACTTTACAAGAACCAGTTCTGGGTTTCATTGATCTTTCCTAAAGCCTTCTTAGTCTCTATTTTCTTTATTTCTGTTTTGTACCTTGTTATTTCCTTCCTTCTACTAACTCTGGACTTTTTTTCCCTGGTACTATAAAGTATAAAGTTAGATATTTGAGATGTTTGTTTCTCTCTCTCTCTTTTGTTAAAATTTTATTTATTTGAAAGACAATGAGAGAGCAAGCATGAGGGGGTATAGGAACAGAGGGAGAGGGAGAGGTAGACTCCCCGATGAGCAGGGAGCCTGATATGGGGCTTGAACCAAGGACCTTGGGATCATGACCTGAGTTGAAAGTAGACACGTAACCGACTGAGCCATCCAGCTGCCCCTATTTATTTGTTTCTTGTGGTAGCATTTATTTCCATGACCTTCCTTTTAAAAATTCAAAATAGTGGTACCCATACAACAGAATATTATTTAGGACTAAAAAAAGGAATTTTCATATATGCAACAACTTAGATGGATCATAACAGCACTATGTTTGGTGGAAAAAGCTAACCTCAATAAGTTACATTTTTTAAATGACAAAATTATAGTACTGAATAGATGAATGCTTGTTAAGAGTTAGGTTTGAAGAGAGAATTGGACTATAATAGGGAAGTCTAAGCAATCTAATTTTCTCTGTGGTGACAGAACAATAATGGGTACTGATTGTGGTGGTGGTTACCGGTGATATGATGTTATAGCACTACACACTGAATTAAAAAAAATAAATAAAGGCATTAGAAACTGATAAAATCTGAATGTGTGCACAATATTGTACCAAAGTCAATTTCTTGGTTATGATAAATGTATTATGGTTACACAAGTTGTTATTATGATGGAGTGTTGACTAAGGGGTAGATGAGAACTCTGTACTATTTTTCAGCTTCTACTGAGTCTAAAATTATTTCAAAACATTAACTGGTCTACAGATTTATACTTAATATTTCTCTCACTGTAGTGCTTTTATTTACAATATAGCGCAACTATGTTATTTTAAATCAGAAACTCTATTGCTGACTTTTAAATATTTTTGTCTTCCATATTCATAAGGCAAACATGCAATTTCTCATGCACATGCTTCTATTAAATAAAAGCTTTGGTCTAGCATATTGAATTATTTATCTTCCACACAGTAATTTTAGATTTTCCTGAATTGTTGCTAAAAACACATTTTCTTTCTTTTTTTTTTTAATTTTATTTTTATTATTTGTCCAAGGGGTACAGGTCTGTGAATCATCAGGCTTACATCTTTCACAGCATTCACCAAAGCACAAACCCTCCCCAATGTCCATAACCCATCCACCCTATCCCTACCCTCCCACCCCCCAGTAACCCTCAGTTTGTTTTGTGAGATCAAGAGTCTCTTATGGTTTTTGTCCTTCCCCATCCCATCTCGTTTCATTATTT
>LNAC01001007.1:303768-319231 GCA_002007465.1 Ailurus styani | reverse complement strand
GGGGGGGAAATAATGAAACTAGATGGGATGGGGAAGGAGGACACAAACCATAAGAGTCTCCTAATCTCACAAAACAACTGAGGGTTGCTGGGGGGTAGGAGGGTAGGGATGGGGTGCATGGGCTTTGGACATTGGGGAAGGTTTGTTCTTTGGTGAATGCTGTGAAAGATGTAAGCCTGATGATTCACAGACCTGTACCCCTTGGGCTAATTATAAAAATAAAAATAAAAAAAAGAAAAAAATTTGGAAAGACCACAAATACATTGAGGTTAAAGAAGATACTACTAAAGAATGAATGGGTCAACCAGGAAATCAAAGAAGAAATTTAAAAATACATGGAAATAAATGGAAATGAAAACAGGACAGCGCAAAACCTTTGGAATGCAGCAAAAGTGGTCCTAAGAGGCAAGTGTATAGTCATATGATCCTACCTCAAGAAGCAAGAAAAATCTGAAATAAACAACTCAAACTTACACTTAAAGCAGTTAGAAAAACAATAACAAATAAAGCCTAAAACCAGCAGGAGCAGAGAAATAAGAATAGAACAGAAATAAATGATATAGAAACTTAAAAAAGAATAGAACAGATCAATTGAAACCAGGAATTGGTTCTTTCAAAAAATAAAAAAAATTAATAAACCCAAACCAGACTTATTGAAAGGAAAAAGGACCCAAGTAAGTAAAATCACAAATGAGAGAGGAGAAATAACAACCCAAACCATAAAAATACAAATGATTATAAGAGAAGATTATAAAAAACTTTATGCCAACAAATTAGACTACCTGGAAGAAATGGATAAATTCCTAAAAGTATATAATCTACCAGAACAGAAATAAGAAAAATGGGAAATTTAAACAAACTGATAACCAGTAAGAAATTGAATCAGCAATCAAAAGTCTCCCAACAATTCGAAATCCAGGGCCTGATTGCTTTACAGGTAATTTCTACCAAACATTTAAAGAAGAGTTAATAACTCTTGTTCTCAAACTATCCCAAAAGTCGAAATGGAAAGAAAACTTCCAAATTCTATGAGGCCAGCATCACCTGGTACAAAAACCAGACAAAGACTTTGCTAAAACACACACACACACACACACTACAGGCGAAGACCTCTGATGAACATGGATTCAAAAATTCTCAACAAGGGCGCCTGGGTGGCTCAGTGGGTTAAAGCCTCTGCCTTCGGCTCAGGTCATGATCTCAGCGTCCTGGGATGGAGGCCTGCATCGGGCTCCCTGCTCGGCAGGGAGCCTGGTTCCTCCTCTCTCTCTCTGCCTGCCTCTCTGCCTGCTTGTAATCTCTCTCTCTGTGTGTCGAATAAATAAATAAAAAGTCTTTAAAAAATTCTCAATAAAATACTTGCAAATCAAATATGACAGTACATTAGAAGGATCATTTTCTATGATCAAGTGGGATTTATTCCTGGGCTGCAAAGGTGGTTCAATATTCACATATCAATCAGTGTGATACACTACATTAATTAAAAAAAAAAGTAAAGGAACTCTATGATCCTCTCTAGATGCAGAAAAAAAACATCTGGCAAAGTACAACATGTGTTCATGATAAAAATACTCAACAAAGTAGGGATAGAGGAAAAATACCTTAACAAAACAAAGGCCATATATGAAAACCTCAGAACTAATATCCTCAATGGAGAAAAACTGAGAGCTATTCCTCTATGGTCAGGAAAGGACAGGAAAGTCCCTTCTCACCACTGTTATCTAACATAGTACTAGAAGACCTAGCCACAGCAATCAGACAACAAATGAAATTAAAAGCATCTAAATCACCAAAAAATAATTCAAACTTTCACTATTTGCAGATGACATGATACTCTATGTAGAAAACCCAAAAGACTCAAACAAAACATTGTTAGGACTGATACATGAATCCAACGAAGTCACAGGATACAAAATTAATGTAAAGAAATATGTTACAGAGAAGCTGGGTGGCTCAGTCAGTTATGCATCTGTATTTGGCTTAGGTCATGATCTCAGGGTACTGAGATGGAGCCCTGTGTCAGGCTCTCTGCTCAACCGTGAGCATCTTTCTCCCTCTTCACCCTGTTCATGCTCTGTCTCGCTATATCTGTCTTTCTTTCAAATAAATTAATAAAATCTTTTTAAAAATCTGTTACATTTCTATGCACCATTAATAAAGCAGCAGAAAGAGAATGATACCTAGGAATAAACCTGACCAAGAAGTAAAAGATCTGTATTCTTCAAACTATAAAACCCTGGTGAAAGAAGTTGAAGATGACACAAAAAAATGGAAAACCATTCCTTGCTCATGGCTGGCAGAACAAGTATTGCTGAAATGTCTATATTACCTAAAGCAATCTACACACCTAAAAAATCCCTTTCAAAATACCAACAGGATTTTTCACACAGTTAGAACAAACCATCCTAAAATGTCTTTAGAACCACAAAAGACCCCAAATACGCAACGCAATCTGTGATAGCAAAGCAAAACTGGAGACATCACATTTCCGTACTTGAAGTTATATTTCAAAGCTCTAGTGATGAGGAGAATATGATGGTGACACAAACACAGACACATAGGTCAATGAAACAGAAGAGAAAACCCAGAAATGAACTCACAAGCATATGGTCAATTCATCTTTGGAAAAGCGGGAAAGAATATCCAAAGGAAAAAAGACAGTCTCTTAAACAGATGGTGTTGGGAAAATTTAACAGCAGCATGTGGAAGAATGAAATGACCACTTTCTTACACCAGCCACAAACAAACAAACAAACAAACAAACAATAAATTCAAAGTGGATTAAAGACCTAAGTGTGAGCCTTGAGAACATAAAATCCTAGAGGAAAACATAGGCAGTACCCTCTTTGATATCAGTGTAGCAACATATTTCTAGATATTCTCCTGAAGCAAACGTAAACTGTTGGGATTTAATCAAAGTATAAACCTTCTGCACAGCAAACAAAATAATCAACAAAACTGAAAAGCAACCTATGGAATGGGAAAAGATACTTGTAAATGACATATCTGATCAAGGATTAGTATCCACAATCTACAAAGAACTTACCAAACTCAGCACTCTGAAAACAAATAATCCAGCTAAGTAATAGACAAAAGATATGAATAGACATTTTTCCAAAGAAGACATCCAGATTGCCAACAGACACATGAAAAGATGCTCAATATCACTAATCATGAGGGAAATACAAACCAAAACTCCAATGAGATACCACCTGACACCTGTCTGAATGGCTCAAATCAACATTACATGTGACAGCAGGTGCTGGTAAGGATGTGGAGAAAGGAGAACCCTCTTATACTTTTGGTGGGAATACAAATTGTCACAACCACTATGGAAAATAAAGTACAGATGTTCCTCAAGAAATTAAAAATAGAACTACCTTATGATCCAGAATTGCACTACTAGGTATTTGACTAATGGATACAAAAATACAAATTCAAAGGGATAATGCATCCCAATATTCATAGCAGCATTGTCTACAATAGCAAAATTATTTAATTAGTCCAGATGCTGATTAGTGCATAAAGAAGAGGTCATACACACACACACACACACACACACGAATATTAGTCAGCCATAAAAAAGAATGAAACCTTGTCATTTTCAATGACATGGATGGAGCTAGAGAGTATCACGCTAAGTGAAGTAAATCAGTCAGAGAAAGACAAATACCATATGATTTCACTCATATGTGGAGCTTAAGAAACAAAACAAATGAACTAGGGGAAAAAGGACAGGAAAACTAGAAACAGACTCTTAACTATGGAGAACAAACTGATGGTTACCAGAGGGGAGGTGGGTAGGGAGATGGTTTAAATAAGTGATAGGGGGATGCCTGGGTGGTTCAGTTGGTTTAGCAGCTGCCTTAGGCTCAGGTCACGATCCCAGGGTATTGGGATCAAGTCCCTCATTGGGCTCCTTGCTCGGCAGGGAGCCTGCTTTTTCCTCTGCCTCTGCCTGCCACTTTGCCTGCTTGTGCTCTCTCTCTCTCTGACAAATACATAAATAAAATCTTAAAAAACTAGGTGATGAGGGTTAAGGAAGACACTTGTGATAAGCACAAGCTGTTGTATGGTAGGTGATGAATCACTAAATTCTACACCTGAAACTAATATATATATATAATATATATATTATATTAACATATATTATATATATTATATATATATTATATATTATATATATTATATATATATATAATTTATTTATTTGAGAGAGAGAGATAGTGAGAGAGAGAGAGAGCACAAGCAGGGAGGAGAGGAAGAAGCAGGCTCTCCGCTTAACAGGGAGCCTGACATGGGTTTGATCCCTGAGTTGAAGGCAGGTACTTAATGTACTGAGCCACCTAGGTGCCCCTATCTGAAATTAATATTACACTGTATGTTAAGAAAGTAGAATTTAGGGCGCCTGTGTGGCTCAGTGGGTTAAAGCCTCTGCCTTCGGCTCAGGTCATGATTTCAGGGTCCTGGGATCGAGCCCCACATTGGGCTCTCTGCTCAGCAGGGAGCCTGCTTCCTCCTCTCCCTGTCTCTCTGCCTGCCTCTCTGCCTACTTGTAATCTCTCTCTCTGTCAAATAAATAAATAAAATCTTAAAAAAAAAGAAACTAGAATTTAAATAAAAGCTTGGAAAGAAAAAGTTAAAATCTGCTCTGTGAAAGACATCATTAAGGGACTGAAAAGAGGATCCACTTACATGGTGCCATTTATTTCACATTTGTAAAATACATAGAGACACATGAAAATTATTTTTGTTTTCTTTTTGGAACTCTGTATCTCCCACTTGCCTTCACCCATTTTGCCTATTCCCCATCTTCTTCCTTCTTCCAACCATTAGTTGGTTTTCTCTATTTATAGATCTGATTGTGCTTTTTGTTTTTGTTTATTCATTTGTTTTGTGTTCCAGGTTCCACATGTAAGTGAAATCATATGACATTTGTATTTCTCAGTTTGATTTATTTCAGTTAGCATATTACACTTTAGGTGCATCTGTGTTGTCAGCATTGTCACAAACTGGAAGATCTCATTCTTTTCAGGGCTGTGTACTATTCTATCACATATATATGTGTGTACATTATATATATACTATAAAGTACATATACTATATTATTTATCTTATATAATATGTAAATTATATAAATATATTTATACAATATGTTAATTTTATATGTAAATTTACACAAAATAATTTGTGTAAACTGTATTTATATACTTTATATTATACATATAGTTTACACACCCATAAACATATATACATACACTCACACACATACACACACATCATACCTTTTTATCCCTTTACCTATCAATGGACACTTAGGTTGTTTCCATATTGGCTTGGCTATTGTAAATAATGCTGTAATAAACATGCAATGCACACACACACACATGCAATGATATCTTTTCAAATTAGTGTCTTCACAAAGAATTTTAAAACTCCATAATAATATCAATCCATTTAAAATATTCAGACAAAGTATCTGAACATACAGCTCACCTAAAAATATATACAATATAAACAGGGTATGCAAGTATGTATATTAAAGGATGCTTATCATATATATTAGGAAATTTCAAATAAGAAGAAGACAGCTATTGGAATGGCTACAGTGCACAACAGTGGTACTACCAATAGCTTGTATGGATGAGAAACGACAGAAATTCTCATTCATTGCTCTTATGAATGTAAAATGGTATAGACACTTTGAAAGACAGCTTGGCAGTGTCTTAATAGCTAAATATTGCTTTAATATATGGTAAAACAACATCAATTATACATATTTACCTAAGGAAAAAAATGTCTATGCAATACTTGCAAACAATTGTTTATGACAACTTTGTAATTACAAAAAAATTTCCGGTAACTAAGATGAATTTCAACCACTGAATGGATAAACTAACAATGATATTATAATTCAACTAAATACTATTTAGCAATGAAACGAATGTGCTAATAATCTATGCAAAGACATGGATGGATCATAAATGCGTATTGATGAGATAAATAAGATAGTTGCAAAAAGCTACCTATTATATGATCCCAACTATATGGCATTCTGGAAAAGGCACAGTTGTAGAGACAAAATAATGGGTCAGAGGTTTTGAGGTGTTTGGGGAGTGGGAGGGATAAGGTTGAATACATAAAATATAGGAAACTTATTGGGTGGTAAAATTATTCTGAACAATATGTAATGGTAGATACATTACACTATAAGCTTGTCAAAACCTATAGAGCTTACAGTACAGAGTGAACGTCATGTGTGAAAATTTTAAAAAGAATCACTTAAGATATTGACAGATCCCATGAAGGAATATAAACTGTTAGAAAACTATTGAACTATATTGAACTATATTACACATTACGAAATGCTCTCATTGACATGGGTGGAGGAGAAAGCGACTGATCTAAGTAACTTTGAAAATCATTGAAATATGCAACACTAAAGGCAAACGAAATGGTACATATAGATTGAGTTCCAGTTGATAACTTTTCTCACCATTACAGTCATGAATGAAAGGTTTTATTATTATTATTACATATAATGTATTATTTTTTGATACCACTATATCATTATTGCAGTAGAAGTTTACAGACAAGCAAGGTTAGAATGGTCCACCTGGTAGTGGATTAGAATTAGAGCTGTCAGTCTGAAACTGTGTTTAACTTAGTAGAGATATAGATAGCTTGAAATAGGGAAATTACACACACACACACACACACACACACACACACACACACACATGCATTCATTTTCTTTCTTTATCCACTGATATGTCCTAGAAACAATAATACTCCTGAAGCAAAGGACACACCTAGGCCAGATCTTGGTTTCAAGTATCATTCTCCAAGAAAATGTTACTGAGCTCCTGGAGAAATGGTTAATTCAAGGACTAAATAGGAAATCTACCAGATGATCCTGGAGCATTTTACAGGGCAAGAGCATGCTAAAGAGCAAAACAAAGCAAAATACAAACAAAAATCCATGACGATAGAAATTAATTAATTAATTAATTAATTACTAAGGATAAAGGAACCAATTGAAAGACTGTACAATTGCAAAAATCTGGAACATTCTGAACCACAAAATTAATAATATAATATTGGAGTTTAACCCAAAGTATTAAATAAATATTCATGTGTCCATACTGATACAATTAGATGACTGAATAAATAAATGGGGCGGGGAATGAGAGACTAATATCCCAAGCAGAAAGACTCCAAATAATATATGCGAATACTCTGTTATTTTTTTTTAAAGATTTTATTTATTTCACAGAGGGAGAGAGATCACAAGGAGGCAGAGAGGCAGGCAGAGAGAGATAGGGAGAAGCAGGCTCCTCTCTGAGCAGGGAGCCCGATGAGGGCCTCGATCCCAAGACCCTGAGATCATGACCTGAGCCGAAAGCAGAGGCTTTAACCCATTGAGCCACCCAGGGGCCCATGAATACTCTGTTATTAAGGAGGTAGAGAATAACTCATTATTTAGGTGTGAGCTATAGATAGTGAACTTCTTTCAGAAAGTAGAGTATGAGAACTGGGGTTAAAGCATATCTTTTGCTAAAAAAGGTACTTTATTTCTGTGGTCGTTCTTGCATAGCTGCAGCCTAATCAAGAGACAAATACTCTACGATAATTGAGGGATGCTCTGTAAAGTAATTGGTCAGTATTCTTCAGGACTTTCAAGTTTCCTGAAAATAAGAATGTTTGAGAAACTGTCATAGCCTCAAGTTGTCTAAGGATACATGTTGATTAAATGCAATATGGTAGCTTGGATTGGATCCTGGAACAGAAAAAATGACATTTAAGTGAATGTTAAGAAAATATGAATAAGATAAGAACTTTAGTTCATTGTCAATAATGGTTTTTAAATATAGCAAGTATATCATACTATTGTAAGAGTACAGAGCCTATGGAAACTGTCTCTACTCTTTCTATAATATTTCTGTAAATTTAATTTCTAATAAAAACTACTAAAATGAAGTTGAAGTATATATTTTTCAATGTAAGATAGTTTCCAGTAAACCTGCACTATGTGAGATTTTAAGAATTTGTGAGGGTTTTATGACAGGTATATTTATAAAATATTTAACATCAAGAGAAAAAGAGGATTTTTAAATTGGAATGCTATTATATTGTAAGATTCTAACATTATAAGTGAAGCAATAAATATTAGAGAGAGATAAACTAAAGTTGCATATTTTATTCCCTAAAGAAATCTATAAAAATACAAAAAGCAATGTACCTGAAATTTCAATAGAGGAGATAGAATAGCTTAACAACAAAATTTCTTTGATTTTAATGAGGACAGAAGAAAAAGAAAAAGGAAGAAAAGGAAAATGGAAAATGTGTAGTATAAGGACTAACATAAAACCAACCTAAGAATTATGTTAAATGCAAATGAAATAAAAACTCAAATTAAAAGCAGAGATTGTCTAACAAGATTAAAAAAGCAAAACAAAGCTGTAGGCTATGTAGAAGAGAAGCATTTTAAGTATAAAGACATTAGCAGTTTGAAAGGTAAAGATTTCAGGGTGGGGGGGGAGTATAACATCTGTGTATATTTATAGTAAGCACAAGACAGCTGGTATGGTTATATAATTACAGAAAAAAACAGAATTTAAAATAAGCAGTGTTAACTGCTATGAAGAGGGTTATTCTATAATGATAAAAGGGTCTATCCATCAAAAATTTTTACTATCTCTAAATATAAATCTATCTAGTTAAAATTCAAAATGGATCTAGTCAATACCCTCAACCCAGAAGTTTCTGTCTCTTATCAATATCCTTAAGTTATGCCTATTTTTAGAGAAATCATATAAATGACAATATGTTTATCCCCAAATAAAGGTTATTCCAATATTAAATACTATCTACTATAATCTATCAAGTTAATATGATTAAATTTCTTTATTTGAGGTGCAATTTACATATCATTCACCAATTTTAAGTATATAAATTGATGACTCTTGATAAAACCAACATGATCACAATATAGCCATAAACATACCACTCATTGTTCTCCAATCAATAGTTTGCCATTAAAGTGTGCATATTTATAACTATTAATTCATATTATCTTTTACAAATTTAAAGTTATGGAAGAATATAAAATAAAAGGACCCATATTCCACTCCCATTTCTGTTCCCCAGAGTTATCTCTTGAGAACTATTGGTAAGTCTTTACATTTTCTTAGGGTAAGCAATATTGTATTACATATACATACACACACACAGAAACCGATAACTACTTTGCTCTATTAGTAGTAAATATATAGAACTTCCTAAAGAGTGATACTGAGCCTCTCACTTATGTCTTTTCTATGTTCTCATACCTGGAAACTTATTTTCCCCTATTTTTGTTTGTCCAAAACAAAACTCAATTTGGATTAATTTTAATTTCTGTAGACCACGGGAACATGGTGTGCTTAATTACATGACGATATTTAATGATTTTATTGGTACTTGTCTCTTTACTTTCTAAAGTACTCTGCTTTCTATGTTTTTATTTTCAAGGAATATTGCATAATTCTTCGTATTCCCCAAAACTATGACTGTTGGCAAAATAAATCCTGCTTAAATAAATATTAACTAACATATAAGATCATGTTCTGACTTTATTACAAAAAGAGGTTGGATCTCATAGTTCAGAGCTCTAAAAACATGGCTGACTTGCCATTATTTACTTTGTAAAAATAAATATTATAGAAATGCTTCAAATAAATTAGTGACAAATTCCAAGTAAATTTATTTATATCTCAATTCTCAAATGTATTTATGGAGTAACTCCAACCAAAGTTTTAAAACATGAAAAAATTATTGGAGACGATCCCACAGAAGTGGTTAATTTGGTAGTTTAAAACATGAACATACCATAGAAAAGGTAATACGTTTTAGAGAAGTGAAAATTGGAAAAAAAAAAAAAAGATTACTGAGTGTGTCAGGTAAGACTTAGGTGGAAAAAATAGAATTTGAGTGGGATATAAATATATAAGGAATCACAAGGATATATCAAATGCTGCACAATGGAAATGGAAAAAGATCTTATTTGTAAAAGTATGAACAATGGGTAACTTATATGTCCATAAGGAAAATAGCCTACAATTTTTTTTTGGCGGGGGGGAATGAGAGACACATAATATGTGACAAGATTAAAACTGCTTTTGGGTGCCTGGGTGGCTCAGTGAGTTAAAGCCTCTGCTTTCGGCTCAGGTCTTGATCTCAGGGTCCTGGGATCGAGCCCCGCATCGGGCTCCCTGCTCAGCAGGGAGCCTGCTTCCCCCCCCCTCTCTCTGCCTGCCTCTCTGCCTCCTTGTGATCTCTCTTCCTCTGTGAAATAAATAAATAAAAAACAAAAACAAAAACAAAAAAGATTAAAACTGCTTTTCAGAATTAACATTGTGGATTAGTGATATGATACTAGAGAAAACATTTTCATGTTTTGAAAGATGTTTTTATTAGAGTAACACATTAAAAAAAACTGAGCTTTGGTGAAATTATTAACTCTTCCACTACCTTCAAATACTGTATTGGCTTATAATAAAATTACTCTTTTTTTGAGAAGGGACCATTGCAAATAGAGATTCACAAGATTCAATCCTGTGTACTGAATCTTTGTTAAAGGAAACACTCTATTACATAGATTGAGCAGGCTCATATTAATCAATGTATTTGCAATTGGGAGGAAAAAATGACCTACTTGTAGTGAGAGAAGCAACAATTAAACCTATAAACAATCTAGAGATAAGTACCAAATGGACAGAAAAAAATAACTCATTTTGACATTATTTCTCTTCTTCAGCTGTAGATATTTAGAATGAATTTATAGTAAATGCTGTACTTAAACTGAAAAAAGTAAAGTATGAGATGAGAGGATAAATCTGACAGAAGAAAATCTATTGCAAGTACAGATTTCCTTCCACCTTGCAGTTCTACAGTCCATTACCTTTAAATACTGAACAAATGCCAGATTGTAATACAAACATTACTTCTGTACATAGTCTTTTTAAGTTATATCACCCATTACATTTAGAATGCTTTCAATTTGGCTGTAATTGGTTTATTTAAACATAGCTGAGCATAAGAGGTTTTAAGCTTCTTTCTCAATTAGTTGATGAAACTTCTGTTCCCATTTCTCTATATTACACACTAGGATTCCAATTTGACTTAAATTTTTAAACTTACATGTTTAATTAAAATGTAAAATTTAATTAAAACATGAATGAAAGTCTGTTGCAATCATACCAATTTAATCAGTTGCTTAGGTTTTCTTGTTATTTAGTATTAGAAATATTTAGGAGATTATTCATTTTGGTGGCAAAATATGATTAGTCTATAAAATACATTGTACAGCAAACAATTCCCTTTGAACTCCACGTATAAATATATTTTACATAAGAATTTCTTACATAAAAGGATGCTAAATGGGTTCTCAGGATTTTACTTGCAGATTTCAAAGAACAGGTAATTTGAGTTCTCTTTCAAATTTTCCATCTTCCTAAAAGTAAAAATTAGTTTACTGTTTAAACTGAATCTCAGTTAAGGATCTGTTTGTAAAGATGAGAGCAGTTTCTGCATTTCCAATGCTTATTCCTAGCCAATCTAAAAGATGTTAAGGACTTTGCTGTTCCTAAAATATATATCCCATATTATAAGATGAAGCAATTATATAAAATGGATGAAATTTGAAAAACAGAATATATTCCAAAATACAAGAATAATAAATACTAGTTAAGAAAACATACAGATTATTTACACTTTTACAGAGAGCTGGAAAATAAAAGGCTCCCAGAATGGTCTGTGCCTATGCTCTGATTTCTGAGTTTACTTCCTTCATGTGTTAACACCAATTACATGTATATAAATTTTATCATTACTTTTGCAGCTCATGTACTTCAAAATTCAGAGTTATTGCATTACAGTTTTTCCCCAAACAGGAAACTACACATTAGTGAATCAAGCTATTTCTGAATTAGGCTTTAATTATTTTTCTATTTGGTAATTTACCATCAGTTGCAAAAGAATGAGCAATCTTAAAATATTTCTTTAGAATAATAAGTTGAAGCAAATATTCATTGTAAAAAAATTATAATTCTGAAAGAGTGTGCTGATATCTCATCTCTGTCATCTGAATCATTGATGTCTCAAATTCTTTGCTGAATGAATAACTCTCCCACCTACACTAATTAGCATAATTTTGCTCTCCAGAATAACAATTTATTAGATTTTACCAATTCTTATATGATTTGAATGCACATTTAAATGTGAATGTGGGACACATGTTTGCAAGCCTGTGACAAATGTCCAGCACTGTGTAACAGCTTTGATGGTAAAGTTTGTACCCAAGGTGAGCCACTGTCATAACCTCTTTGACCTTGCTTCTTTCAATGGCAGAAAACCAAGACTTTAGCTGTGAGAAAAGAGTCTGTCAAAAGCGATACTCATTGTGTTTTGCATTCTTATTGAGATGTGATATTGAAACATGGAATAAGACATTTTTACATACTTGTGCTTGCAAACCATTAGATTTCTAAATTATTAGTCCTAGAGTAGAAAAGGCTGAATAAAATATTTTTTGCACTTTTGTGTAACATATGACATGAGGTTGGCTAACTGCTTCCCTAAATTATAATCCAATCATATTTATTCTATTTTGAAATGGTCTCAAAATTATAAAGATCAGAAAGAAAAACAAAATATGATTCTAACTGTGGAAGTTTTCCTTCTGTTGAAACTATGTGATCAAAATCTTAAATATAAACTTGTAATGCAAATAACTTGATTTTTTTCCTTTATTTATTAATATATAATGTATTTTTTGTTTCAGGGGGTACAGGTCTGTGATTCATCAGTCTTACACAATTCACAGCACTCAACATAGCACATAACCTCTCAATGTCCATCACCAAGCCACCTCAACCCTCCCACCCCCCTCCACTCCAGCAACCCTCAGTTAGTTTCTTGAGACCAAGAGTTTATTTATTTATTTATTTATTTATTTATTTATAAAGATTTTATTTATTTATTTGACACAGGATAGAGATCACAAGTAGGCAGAGAGGCAGGCAGAGCGAGAGAGGGGAAAGCAGGCTTTCCACTGAGTGGAAAGCCCGATGAGGGCCTCGATCCCAGGACCCCGAGATCATGACCTGACCCGAAGGCAGAGGCTTTAACCCACTGATTCACCCAGGTGCCCAAGACCAAGAGTTTAAGGAAGATTTAAGGTTTGTCTCCCTCTCTGGTTTCAACTTGTTTCATTTTTCCCTCCGTTCCCCTATGATCGTCTGTCTTTTTTACCAAATTCCTGATATTGGTGAGATCATAGGATAATTGTCTTTCTCTGATTGACTTGTTTGCTTAGCGTAATAGCCTCTACTTCCATCCACATTGTGGCAAATGGCAAGATTTTGTTTTTTGATGGCTTCATAATATTCCAGAGTGTGTGTTTGTGTGTGTGTGTGTGTGTGTGTGTGTGTATGTGTATACAGACCCCATCTTCTTTATCCATCCATCTGTTGATGGACATCTAGGTTCTTTCCATAATTTGACTATTGTGGACATTGTTGCCATAAACTTTGGCGTGAATGTGTTCCCTCAGATCAAATAAATTGATTTTAGAGTGAACTGGTTAAAAAATTATGATGCATTCATAAAACATAGTAAACTTTGTTTTAAAAGCATGAAGTAAAATAGTTATTTTTATATGGAAAGTAATATTAAGTGAAAATACTAATATAAGCATTAAATATTTTAAAAGGATCAATACAAGAAACTTATATTTGAGGAAAGAACCTTGGTAATGGGAAGATTTTTTTATTCGTCTGTTAGGAATGGCTCTTCTGTTTTGAATGTTAGAAGGTATGTATATATTAAACCCAAGATTATATCTAATAATTGAGATAATAGAAATGTTTGTCTTTATCTAAAGTGTTCCTTTTTTTTTTTTGCCCCAGGGTTACAGGTCTGTGAATCATCAGGCTTACACCTTTCATAGCACTCACCATAGCACAAACCCTCCCAATATCCATAACACACCCACCCTATCCCTACCCTCCCACCCCCCAGTAACCCTCAGTTTGTTTTGTGAGACTAAGAGTCTCTTCCCCATCCCATCTTGTTTCATTATTTTTCCCACCTTATCCCCATGAACCACCACCCTACACCTCAAGATCCTCATATGAGAGAGATCATATAATTGTCTTTCTCTGATTGACTTATTTCACACAGCATAATACCCTCTGGTTCCATCCACGTCATAGCAAGTGGCAAGATTTCATTTCTTTTGATGACTGCATAGTATTCCATTGTATATAAATGCACATAATCTTTATCCATTCATTTGTCAATGGACATCTAGGTTCTTTCCATAGTTTGGCTATTGTGGACATTGCTGCTATAAACATTCGGATGAATGTGCCCCTGAGGATCACTACCTTTGTATCTTTAGGATAAATACCCAGTAGTGCGATTGCTGGGTCATAGGGTAGCTCCATTTTCAAATTTTTGAGGAACCTCCATACTATTTTCAAGAGTGGCTGCAACATCTTTCATTCCCACCAAAAGTGTAGGAGGGTTCCCCTTTCTCTGCAACCTCGCCAACATCTGTCATTTCCTGACTTGTAGATTTTAGCCATTCTGACAGGTGTGACGTGGTATTTCACAGTGGTTTTGATTTGTATTTCCCTGATGCTGAGTGANAGTGATGTTGAGCACTTTCTCATGTGTCTGTTGGCCATTTGGATGTCTTCTTTGGAGAAATGTCTGTTCATGTCTTCTGCCCATTTCTTGACTGGGTTATTTGTTTTATGGGTGTTGAGCTTAAGAAGCTCTTTATATATTTTTGATACTAGCCCTTTATCCGATATGTCGTTTGCAAATATGTATTCCCATTGAATGAGTTGTCTTTTGGTTTTGTTGACTGTTTCCTTTGCTGTGCAAAAGCTTTTAATCTTGATGAAGTCCCAATAGTTCATTTTTGCCCTTGCTTCCCTTGCCTTTGGTGATGTTCCTAGGAAGAAGTTGCTGTGGCTGAGGTCCAAATGGTTGATGCTTGTGTTCTCATCAAGGATTTTGATGGATTCCTTTCTCACATTGAGGTGGTTCACCCATTTTGAGTCTATTTTTGTGTGTGGTGTAAAGAAATGATCCAGTTTCCTTTCTCTGCATGTGGCTGTCCAGCTTTCCCAACACCATTTGTGANAACACCATTTGTTGAAGAGACTGTCTTTTTCCCACTGGACATTCTTTCCTGCTTTGTCGAAGATTAGTTGACCATAGAGTTGAGGGTCCATTTTTGGGTTCTCTATTCTGTTCCACTGATCTATGTGTCTGTTTTTGTGCCAGTACCATACTGTCTTGATGATGACAGCTTTGTAATAGAGCTTGAAATCTGGAAATGTGATGCCGCCAACTTTGGTTTTCTTTTTTAACATTCCTTTGGCTATTCAGGATCCTTCCTGGTTCCACG
>LNAC01001007.1:281790-296068 GCA_002007465.1 Ailurus styani | reverse complement strand
AAAAAAAAAAGAAATGCGACTGATTTCTGTGCATTGATTTTATATCCTGTAACTTTACTGAATCGTTGTATGAGTTCTAGGAGTTTTGGAGTGGAGTCCTTTGGGTTTTCCACATAAAGAATCAATCATTTGCCAAGAGTTAGAGTTTGACTTCTCCCTTGCCGATTTGGATGCATTTCATTTCTTTTTGTTGTTTGATTGCGGAGTCTAGGACTTCTAGTACTATGTTGAATAGCACTGGTGATAGTTGGCAGCCCTGCCGTGTTCCTGAATTTAGGGGAAAAGCTCTCAGTTTTTCCACATTGAGAATGATATTCACTGTGTGTTTTTCATAGATGGCTTTGATGATATTGAGGCATGTACCCTCTATGCCTACACTGTGAAGAGTTTGATCAAGAAAGGGTGCTGTACTTTGTCAAATGCATTTTCAGCATCTATTGAGAGGATCATATAGTTCTTGTTCTTTGTTTTATTAACATCTTGTATCACATTGATTGGTTTGTGAATGTTCAACAAAACTTGCAGACTGGAAAAAATCCTACTTGGTCGTGGTGAATAATCCTTTTAATGTGCTGTTGGATCCTATTGGCTAGTATTTTGTTGAGGATTTTTGCATCCATGTTCATCAAGGATATTGGTCTGTAATTCTCCTTTTTGATGGGGTCTTTGCCTGGTTTTGGGATCAAGGTATTTCTGTCCTCATAAAAATGAGTTTGGAAGTTTTCCTTCCATTTCTATTTTTTGGAACCGTTTCAGGAGAATAGGCATTAATTTTTCTTTAAATGTTTGGTAGAATTCCCCTGGGAAGCTGTCTGGCCTGGGGCTCTTGTTTGTTGGGAGATTTTTTATGATTGCTTCAATCTCCTTACTGGTTATGGGTCTATTCAGGTCTTCAATTTTTCCCCGGTTCAGTTTTGGTCTATTATATGCCTCTAGGAATGCATCCATTTCTTCCAGATTGTGAAATTTGCTGGTGTATATTGGCTCATAATATGGTTTTATAATTGTTTGCATTCCTTTGGTGTTGGTTGTGATCTCTTCTCTTACATTCATGATTTTATTAATTTGAGTCCTTTCTCTTTCCTTTGGATGAATCTGACCAGGGGTTTATCAATCTTATTATTTCTTCCAAAGAACCATCTCCTAGTTCCATTGATTTATTCTACTGTTCTTTTGGTTTCTATTTCATTGATTTCTTCTGTGATCTTTATTATTTCTCTTTGCCTGCTGGGTTTAGGCTTCCTTTGCCATTCTTTCTCCAGCTCCTTTAGGTGTAGGGTTAGGTTGTGTACTTGAGACATTTCTTGTTTCTTGAGAAAGTCTTGTATTGCTAAATACTGTCCTCTCAGGACTGCTTTTGCCATATCCAAAAGATTTTGAACAGTTGTTTTTTCATTTTCACTTGTTTCCATGAATTTTTTTTTCTTGTTTAATTTCCTGGTGGACCCATTCATAATTTAGTAGGATGTTCTTTAACCTCCATGTATTTAAGTTCTTTCCAACTTTCCTTTTGTGGTTGAGTTCTAGTTTGAGAGCATTACGGTCTAAAAATATGCAGGGAATGATCCCCATCATTTGGTACCTGTTGAGACCTGATTCGTGACCCAGAATAGAGTCTATTCTGAATGTTCCATGTGCCCTAGAGAAGAATGTGTATTCTGTTGTTTTGGGATGGAATGTTCTGAATATATCTGTGATGTCCAACTGTTCCAGGGTGTCATTTAAAGCCTTTATTTCCTTGTTGATCTTTTGCTTTGATGATCTGTCCATTTAAGTAAGGGGGTTTTAATGTCCCCTGCTATTATTGTATTATTGTCGATGTGTTTCTTTGATTTTGTTATTAATTGGTTTATATAATTGGCTGCTCCCATGTTAGGGGCATAGATAATTATTATTATTAGATCTTCTTGTTGGATGTATCCTTTAAATATCATATAGTGTCCTTCCTCCTCTCTTATGACATTCTTTGGCTTAAAATCTAATTTATCTGATATAAGGATTGCCACTCCAACTTTCTTTTGCTGTCCATTGAGATGGTAAATTGTTTTCCACCCCCTCACTTTAAATCTGGATGTTTCTTTTCATGTGAAATGAGTTTCTTGTAGACAGCATATCGGTGGATCTTGTTTTGTTTTTTTTTTTCCATTCTGATACCCTGTGTCTTTTAGTTGGGGCATTTAGTCCATTTCCATTCAGGGTAACTTTAGAGAGATATGAATTTAGAGCCATTGTATTGCCTGTAAGGTGACTGTTAATGTCTATTGTGTCTCTTCCTTTCTGGTCTATGTTTGTTTTAGGCTCTCTTTTCTTAGATGACCCCTTTCAATATTTCCTGTAGGGCTGGTTTGGTGTTTGCAAATTCCTTGAGTTTTTGTTTGTCCTGGAAGTTTTTTATCTCTCCTTTTATTTTCAATGACAGCCTAGCTGGATATAGTATTCTTGGCTGCATATTTTTCTTGTTTAGTGCTCTGAGTATATCATGCCAGTTCTTTCTGGCCTGCCAGGTCTCTGTGGATAGGTCTGCTGTCAGTCTAATATTTCTACCTTTGTATGTTATAGACCTCTTTTTTTGAGTTGCTTTCAGCATTTTCTCTTTGTCACTAAGACTTTTAAGTTTTAGTAATAGATATTGGGGTGTGGACCTATTTTTATTGATTTTGAGGGGAGTTCTTTGTGCCTCTTGGATTTTGATGCTGTTCCCTTCACAAAATTAGGGAAATTCTGTAATATAATCTGCTCCAGTATACCTTCTGCCCCTCTCTCTCTCTTCTTTTTCTGGTATCCCAAGTATTCTAATATTGTTTCGTTTTATGGTATCACTTATCGCTCGAATTCTCCTTTCATGGTCCAGTAGTTGTTTGTCTCTCTTCCTCAGCTTCTTTATTCTTTGCCATATGGTCTTCTAAATCACTAATTCTGTCTTCTGCCTCATTTGTCCTAGTAGTAAGAGCGTCCATTTTTTATTGCACCTCATTAATAGCTTTTTTTAAAATTTCAAATTGGTTAGATTTTGTTTCTTTTGTTTCTACAGAATGGGTTTTTATTTCTCTGGAGAGGGATTCTCTATTATCTTCTATTCTTTTCCCGAGGCAAGCTAGCACGTTGATCATCTTCATTCTGATCTAGTTCTGTCATATTACTAATGTCCACCTTGTATAGGTACCTAACCATCATTACTGCCTTTTGATCTTTTTTCTTATGGTGATTTTTCCTCTTTGTCATTTTATGCAGATAAGAATAGATGGATAAGAAAAGAAAATACTAAAGTAAAGCAATGGTGCCAGAAAAATATACACTAACCCAATCATAAGAGACCTGAAACTGGGGGGAGAAGAAAGAGGGAAAAAATAAAAAAAACAAACAAAATCAAACAAACAAACAAAAATAAAATAGAACAATACCCTATCTATATCTATATCTATATCATCTATGTCATCTATATATCATCTATTTCTATTTCTATATCTATCTCTGTCTCTGACTCTATCTCTATCTCTATTTCTATCTCTATCTATCTCTATCTCTACCTATATTTATTAGACTGGTGAATTGAACAAACCCTATATGTATACAAAAAATAAGGTTAAATACAGTGAAGGTATAAAATATGACTATAACAATGAAGATTAAAAAAGCTTTAAAAAGTTATTGTTAAGATATAATAGTTAAAAATGTTAAAATAGGGAAGGGGAAAAATTAAAAGAGTAGGAAAAAAATTCAAAGAATTTAACTTTGAATGACTAAAAAATCATAGGGAAAAAGCCTTGAAATCTATGTGCTGCTTTCCCCTAGCTCTGGAATTCCATAATTCTCAGTGGCTGGTGAACTCAGTCCTGGGTGGATGTACTTGCTGATTTTTGTGGGGGAGGGGCCTTTTGCTGTGATTCTCAAGCGTCTTTGCCCAATATGGAATTGTACCTCCCTCTCCTGGGGCCAGGCTAAGTAATCAGCTTGTGTACCCTTTCAGCAGCTTTTGTTCGCTGAACACTTTCTGTACAGCTTTGGAGGATGGGATTGAAAATGGTGGTCTCCTAGACTCTGACTGGGAAGAGCCAAGAGTTCAGGACCTCACTCTTCAGTATGTCCTCAGAGAAAAGCAGTCAGTCCCTTCCATCTCCCTGGTCTCTGGCCGCACTCCGTGCTCACCCAGGCTTTGACCGAGCATTTCTATCTCTGGCGTGTGGCCCCGTTTAGAATCTCCAAACCCAGCAGATTCCTGTATCTGCTCTCGTGCGGCTCCTTGTCTTGTGTAGACCATTAATAAGGCTATATGGTAATTACAAAGAGGTGATGGCAATATGAATTATGCTACTGTGCCATTGATAGCATAATAAGAAATGCAACTGTAAAGAATGCATGGATGACTGGGTTGGGATATCATACATGGAGTCAGAATCCAATGAGGTAGAAACAGGTGATAGGACTGTAGGCAGATGATAAATACTATTTTGTGTTTGTGTGGAACATCCATGAACAAGTTACCACTTTGAAGGTGATACAAGATTGGAGGTTCAAGAATGAGATTATGGATATATTTAGGATTCATAAGAAAAATGGTTGGCAATGAAGCTATACAGGTGGATTCTATCAGCAAGAAGGTGGCCTCAAGAAGAAAAAAAGATGGTTTTAGAAAAATATGTGAGTGACAGCAATATTGAAAAGGTACATAGAGGGAGAGATCTTAACTAGAGACACAATGCAGAATGAAATGGTTAAAACAAAAAAACCTTTTAACTAAAGGTAACAAAGATTTTTCTCAAGATAAGTAAAAACTAGCAAATGTTGAGGAGAGGTCACTGTACAAAATGTAAATCTTATATGTACTTAACAAATATACAGAAGATTTTATAATCCATGTTATATTCTGTTTTAGTATTATCAATATAGCAGAGTTATTTGTCTTCTGCCAATTACTGTATCATGAAAGGAAATCTAAAATTATTCTCACTAACTTGGAAAAATATTTTTAATGGACTCACTTCAAATAAAGAAGAGATAATTGTAGAAGGGAAATTGATCTAAGGAGGTTTCAAATTGCTAGAAACACATATTTTAGAGCAGCGAATCTTAAAATATGAGAGACAAATGATCTCAATGAACAAAGTTATACAGAATGAGGTCCCAAATATAAATAAACAGTAGTATAGCTACCCGTACTTTGATCTTCAGCTGCTTTTTCAAGAGGCAACTCTATGAGGTTATGTTACAGGGCAAAGAGAATTAAAACGATTCCAAGGGATGGTTGAAATTTGTCTTGACTGCATGATTATATGAACTATATGAAGGATGTCTCATCTTTAAAAATATTGTGCAATATGCAGTAGATTTGTCTGAGAACTTTTCATTATGTTGGAGTATATGTGAATTTATAAACTGAAATTTGAAGCAAAGCTTTAAAATGTTGATTGATGAGTCCATCATGAGAATTCCAATTATAGCAATCATAAAAGTAATTTGTCAATAGAGGATTTATTATAATGTAAATCTATGCCAAGAACTGTAAATCAACATAACGTTTTAGGAATCAGCTATGTTTGAGACTAAACGATTTGCAAAATGTCAAAATCTACTCTGTAGAATTGTCTGTGATATGTTTAATTACAGATACTCTATGGAGCTATATATAACAGATTGAGCAAGTGGAACTTTAATTTTTTTTCAAAAAAATACTGATACAAATTATTAAAACTTTATATAATAAATACAAATTCTGTTTTAAACTTTTTAAACAGATAATTATTGCAGATAATTTAAAATAAAGATAATAGAAAATCAGTAACAAGACAAGAAATGATTAAAAATCTTAAATATTTTTAAATTAACTGTTTCACCTATAAGTAGACTTCTCAGACCAATTACTTTTATAGGAAAAAAGAAAGAAGAAAATATATTTACTCTTTTACATATGTAAATACACACTATGCTAAATATCAACCTTTCCTTTCTTTCAACTTCAAGTTTGAATTTATCTCAAAGTTCATGGTATGATTACAATCTTTTTCAACTTACCGAGGCTTGTTTTGTGGCCTAATATGTGATCTATTCTGGAGAATGCTTCATGTGCCCTTGAAAAGAATGTGTATTCTGGTGTTTTAGGATGGAATGCTCTGAATATATATGCTAAGTCAATCTAGTCCAGTGTATCATTCAAAGCCACTGTTTCCTTGATTTTCTGTTTGGATAATCTGTCCATTGATGTAAATAGAGTATTAAATCCCCTACTGTTTTTTTAAAGAGGTATTTATTTGAGAGAGATAGAGAAGAAGTGTGGGGGTAAAGGCAGATGGAGAGAGAGTCTTAGAGTCCACTGAGTGTGGAGCCTGACACAGGTCTTTGTTTCACAACCCCGAGATCATGATGTGAGCCAAAGCTAAGAGTCGGAGACTGAACTGACTACACCACCCAAGTCCCACAAATCTCCTACTAATTTATTGTGTGTCTATCAATTTGTTTGTTTATGTTTGTTAGTAACTGTTTTATGTTTTTGGGTGCTCCCATGTTGGAGGGGCATAAATATTTAACAAATGCTAGATCTTTCTGGATTGTTCCCTTTACTATATAGTGTCCTTTCTCTCTCTCTCTCTCTCTTTTTTTTAAGATTTTGTTTATTTATTTGACAGAGAGAGACACAGAGAGAGAGGGAACCCAAGCAGGGGGAGCAGGAGAGGGAGAAGCAGGTTCTGCGCTGAGCAGGGAGCCTGATGCGGGGCTCGATCCCAGGACCCTGGGATCATGACCTAAGCCGAAGGCAGACACTTAATGACTGAGCCACCCAGACACCCCTCCTTTTTCTCTTTTGATAGACTTTCTTTTAAAGTTTATTTTGTTTGATATAAGTCTTGCGACTATGACTTTCTTTAGACATCCATTTGTATGATAAATGTTCCTTTATACCTTGACTTTTATTTATTATTATTATTATTATTATTATTATTATTATTATTTGCCCCAGGGGTACAAGTCTGTGAATCATCAGAATTACACCTTTCACAGCATTCACCAAAGCACAAACCCTTCCCAATGTCCATAACCCATCCACCCTATCCCTACCCTCCCACACACCAGTAACCCTCAGTTTGTTTTGTGAGATTAGGAGTCTCTTATGGTTTGTCTCCTTCTCCATCCCATCTTGTTTCATTATTCTTCCCTCCCTACCCCCCACAACCCCCCACCCTGTCCCTCAAGTTCCTGATATCAGAGAGATCATATGATAATTGTCTTTTTCTGGTTGACTTATTTCGCTCAGCATAATACCCTGTAGTTCCATCCACGTCATTGCAAATGGCAAGATTTCGTTTCTTTTGATAGCTGCATAGTATTCCACTGTATATATATACCACCTCTTCTTTATCCATTCATCTGTTGATGGACATCTAGGTTCTTTCCATAGTTTGGCTATTGTGGACATTGCTGCTATAAACATTTGGGTGCATGTGCCCCTGAGGATCACCTTTGTATCTTTAGGGTAAATACCCAGTAGTGCAATTTCTGGGTTGTAGGGTAGCTCTATTTTCAACTTTTTGAGGAACCTCCACACTGTTTTCCAGGGTACTCTGACTTTTAATCTGCAGGTGCTTTTAGGTCTAAAATGAGTCTCTTGGAGACACATGGACGGATTTTGATTTTTATCCATTCTGTCACCCTATATCTTTTGATTGAAATATTTAGTCTGTTTACGTTAAAAATAATTATTGATAGATATGTATTTATTGTTTTGTGCTTTTAAAATTATTTATTTTTGTTTGTTTCTTTGTTTTTGTAGTTTTTCCTCTGATCCTTTCTTCTCTTTCTCTCTGTCATTGTTTACTGCCTTTCTCTGGTGTTATACTTGGATTACTTTCCCTTTATTTCTTGCATATTTTTTATGGGTTTTAATTTATGGTTACCATAATATTTGTATATAACACCTTCTGTAAATAGCAATCTATATGAGATTGATGGTTGCTTAAATTTGTGCCCTTCTTTACTCTCCCACCCCCATATTTTAGGTATATGGTTTCATATTTTATACCCTTTTATTCTTTGAATCCCTTGACTGATTTTTACAGATTTACTTACTTTTACTGCTTTTGTGATTCCTACTCTTCATACTCTGACTTACCATCTTACCTCTCCACTCAAAGTGTCCCCTTTTTTTTAAGATTTTATTTATTTATTTGACACACAGAGAGAGATTACAAGTAGGCAGAGAGGCAGGCAGAGAGGAGGAAGCAGGCTCCCTGCTGAGCAGAAAGCCCGATGCGGGCCTCGATCCCAGGACGCTGAGATCATGACCTGAGCCGAAAGCAGAGACTTTAACACACTGAGCCACCCAGGCGCCCTCAAAATATCCCCTTTAATATTTCTTGTGGGGTGGGTTTAGTGGTCATGAATTCTTTCAGTTTTTGTTTGAGAAACTCTTTACCTCTCTTTCTTTCTGAATGGTAGCTTTGTTGGATAGAGTACTCTCAGTTGCAGATTTTTCCCTCTCAGCACTTTGAATATATTATGCCACTTTCTCTGACATGCAAAATTTCTACTGAAAAACCAGCCCATAGCTTTATTTTTTTCCCCTTGTATGTAACTGTCTTCTTTTGCTGCTTTATTTATTTATTTTTTCTTCATCAGTAGTTTTTCCATTTTAATTATTACATGTCTTGGTGTGGACCTCCTTAGTTTGATTTTATTGGGCAATCTCTGTGCCTCCTGGATCTGGCAACCATTTCCTTCTCCAAGTTAGGGAGTTTTAAGCTATTATTTTCTCAAATATCTTTTCTGCCCCCTTTTATCTCTCTTCTTCTGGGACATCTATAATGTGAATGTTATTATGTTTCAGGGAGTCACTGAGTTTCCTAAGTCTGTTATCAATTTGCATAATTTTTTCTTATACTTTCTCTGTTTGATTGATTCCTTTAGCTTATTTTTCCCCATCAATTGCATTTTTAACTTCATTTATTATGTTCTTCATCTTTGATGGGTTATTTTTTACCTCTTTGTTAAGAGTCTCACTGGTGTCCTGACTCTTTTCTTGAGTATAGTGGGTATCTTTATGATCATTACTTTACATTTTCTATCAGGCATATTACTTCTGTCTGTTTTGCTTCAGACTTTGTGGTTTTGCCCCATTCTTTTCTTTGGGAAATACTCCTCTGTTGCATCATTTTCTCTACCACTCTGTGTCTGTTTCTCTGTGTTAGGAAAATCAGCTACCTCTCCTGCTCTTGAAGGTAATGGTATTATGAAGAAGAGATCCTGTAATGCCCTCCAGTGCAGTGACCCCATTTTCTAGGATCTGGCATCTCAGAGACTGTATCATATTCATACATGTATTGTCTATCCCCTACTGTTGTGCCCTGTACACTTTTTCCTTCAGGCCAGTTATCTGTAGGGGTTCCCTTTGCCTATTGTGGGTAATTCTTGCTTTTAGCTAGAGTGGGGTGCATAGTAACAAGGTGAGTGCTGGTGTGCTTGCAAATTGAGATTTGCTGCTGCTGCCACCAGAACTGAGAGCCTTCAAAATGTGTGAGTTGGAATTGTGTATTGGTGGGGTTTGTACCAGTCTTCTGAGGGAAGATACCAAGATTGAAGCAAGTGTGATGGAGAAGGGAAGATCTACAAAAACATGGGGCTGGGGTGTGTTGTAAGCAAATTATGTAGTGAGTGTTGGTGCCACACTGGTTCCTACAGGTGTCTGTGTGTTTTTGCTGGGGGTCAGAGGAAAGAAATGGCACTTGCCAGTGCCTTTTGTTCTTGGAAGGGTCTCCCTGCAATCCCTGACTCTTTGGGACATGCTCTGAGATGAGTAAATAATTTTCCCTCTTGTATGCACGAGGTGTTCTTGAAACTGCTGCTTCTGTGCTGTATCTGAATGAATTATTTGTCATGCTATCTGTTTAATGGTGGGGACTCAGCTTCTGAATGTTCTCCAGGCTCTACCAGAGCTCAGCCTGCTGATTTTTAAAATTCAAGGTTTTATGTTCTGCTGTTTGCAAGAACTCATGAAATCCAGCCCCTCTTGCTTTCAAAGCCAAATTTTATGGGGATTTGTTTTCCCCATGTGAGGTCCCCAGTGTGATAGTCTGTTTCTTGCCCTTCTCTGTGCCACTGACTCCCACCAACCATAGCTGCACATAGTCTCTTTCATTCCCAAAACTTGTCTCTACCTTTCTTACCTTCTTCATTGTGGCCTCCTCTACCTTTAGCTGTGGATTTTGATCTTCTAGTCTTCAGGTTGTTTTCTTGGTTATTTATGCTGATTTGAGTGTTATCTAGTAGTACTGATACTACTGTACTTTAGATACATACTTCCATGGGAGATGAGGTGAACTTAGGGTCCTCCTACTCCACGATCTTGGTCCCAGCCTCTCTTCTGAATTTATCTCAAATATCAAAGCTCAACTCTATTCATATCCATTTTTTTCTTTTACCAATTACTCTAGAATGTGATAGTATATCAATTCTTTATTTTTCATATTCAAATGTAACACAGCCATTTTTAATCTCACCCTAAATTTTATACTTGGACTTTGTTAAGAATAGAAAAAGCTTGTAACATTACTATTTTTTTAATAATGCATGTGCTCCCTTTTTTTCCAAAACCCATAATACCCCTTTAAGGTAATTATAGTCATATAATTATTGCTGTCATTATTGATGAGATATTTGAAATATGCTTTTGATAACTTTTTGTCTGGAATTCCTTCCAAAAAGGAGGGCTATTGTAGCCTAAGTGTATCCTTAGGGGATACACAGGTAGAGTAGACATTGAAAGTGTCCCACCCATGTCCCCCTTCTCTGTGTATGAGATCAAATTTCAAATGATAGCATGTGTGTGATATTTTTTCTCTCATGTCTCTCTCCTAAAGTCCACCATACCTGCCTGCAGGATGAGCTCAGAACTAATGGTCCTTTTCCCCCAACAGCAAGAACTGAAGTATACATAGATCAGTTCCTAAACCACTCTGGTATGTTATAATTGTTTTTACACTTTTACTTTTATTAAAATCTCCCCCATGGGATTAAGCCCTAGTTGCCCATTAGGTAACTTGCTTTATTGTTTTACTTTTTCTTTCTTTGCTCTCTCACCTACTCTCTCCCTTACAGTAGTGTCTTGGAATACTTCTTTGATGATAACAGAGGTCCCAACTCAGGGTTTGTTTTGAGAGAAAACCAAACAAATAGTGTAAATTGAGTGCCCCTGTCAGAAACTTAATAAGGGGAAGATTATCTCTAGATGAAAATGACATGTTCTTAATGGATAGAATAAGAGAGAATAAAATCACTGTCAAAGAAAAAATATAATTTGGTACAAAGTAGGGACATTTATTTAAATAAAACTGAAAATATATAACCCAGCAATGGATCCTCTCTGAAAAGAATTATAAAAGAAGTATTAAAGGTAGAATGAAAATCCCAGATGGCATATCTGAACTACAAGATCAAAGGGTGAGCAACATATTATAAATATGAAATAGTAGCTGATGCTGGAGATATACTGTCCTTAATCCTCAAACACTCAATCTGAGTATAATGTTTGGACAACTCATACATCTTACCATCTTGTCACATCAAATATATTCCTCCTGTCCCACTAATTTGATGCCTCAAGCTTTTCTCCAAAGCTTCAGAAGGCCTTTCTTTCAAGCTCAGTCACAACCTAGGTGAACTAGTTAATTAATATCTCTGTGTTTCCTTTGATTAAAGAGGTTAGGTTTTAGTGGTCATCGCTTCAATCACTTAAGCACTAGTAAGAAAACTAAGGGGATTTCTTCTGTGTATTATGAGCAGGATTAAGCAGGACTAATGCCAATAATATTAGCCAGCATATTAATCTTTTTCTTTCTTCCCTTTACTTATACTTTTTGGATTAATCTCCTAAATAAACTACTTGAGCTTAAGTTCCTGCTTTGGCTCTAATATGGGGAGGGGGGAATTGATACTCTGAGAAAATATTTTAAAAAATAATTGAATGCATAGAGCGATATTAAAAGTCTAATCCAGGTTAGAAATGGTCTAGAGAAATACTGAAAATCAATAGCATATGAGTTGGGAGTGGAGTAATAAAGTTGTAGATATTTTAAAGTTCATGTATTATCTAGAAGTAGAATAAATGCATAATTATAACTGTCATTTGGTATAGATGGATAACATAAATTAGTAGAAATAAATGTTTTCAAAGCATAGGGGCAACGTGGATGGAGAGAAAAAAACCCTCAAACCATTAAAAAATAGCTAAAAGGAAAAGGAAACATGCAAGTAAGAACAGGATGACAAGAAATTTTTAAAGTGTTGAAGGGAAAAAAAAGTGTTTAAGGAAAAACCCACCAATGTAGAATTCTGTACCCTGTGAAATTATCTTTCAAAAATGAAGGAGAAACAAACACTTTTTCAGAAATACAAAAATAGAGGGACTTGTCTTACAAGAGATGTTAAAATTTTTTTCTATAGGGAAGAGGAATATAATATAGGTCAAAATTTTGGATCTACATTTAAAAAAAAGAACTTCAAAGAAGAAATAAGTTAAAAATAAAGTTACATTTTTATTATTCTTAACTGATCTCATAGATTGTAGTTTATTCAAAATAGAAAAAAATTTGATTTATATATGCTTATGTGTAGGTCCTACATATATTTATGTATGCTTATATATAAGTGAAATGAATGACAGTCATAATGCAAAAGATGACAGGAGGGAATGAGGAATATTTTGTTATTATAAAATATTTGCACTTCCTATGTAGAGTGTATTTTTATTTGAAAGTGACCTTGCTTAGTTGTCAATATTATTGCAAACTCTAGGGCAACCATTTGAAAGTGTATATAAAGAAGTATGATTGGGGCACCTGGGTGGCTCAATGGGTTAAGACTCTGCCTTTGGCTCAGGTCATGATCTCAGGGTCCTGGGATCAAGTCCCACATCAGGCTCTCTGCTCAGTGGGGAGCCTGCTTCCCCCTCTCTCTGCCTCTCTGCCTACTTGTCATCCCACTCTCTCTGTCAAATAAATAAATAAAAATCTGAAAAAAAAGAAGTAAGATTGATATGTTAAGAAAGGAGAGAAAATGGAATCATATAAAATATTCAGTTAAAACCAAAAATGCCAGAAAAATAGTGGGAGACAAAAATAGGGACAAAGAGCAAGAGCAACAAATTAAAAACCAGTAATAAGTTTGATAAATATTATTCTGATGATATCAATACTACCTTTGAATGTCAATGGTCTAAGTACACAAATTAAAAGTCAGAAATTTTCAAAGTATTTAAAAAAATATGACCCAAGTATACATTGTCTATAAGAGACCCTGTTTTAAATTTACTTTATGCAGTAATGGATATATATGTATGTATATGTATATGCATACATATATATCCATTTACTGCATGTAAATATATATAATTTACTGCATATAAATATATATATATACATATATATATACACACACACAATATTAATATTAATCAAAAGAATGTAGGAGTAGCTATATTACTTTCAGACAAAGAAATTCAAAGTAATGAAAGTTGTCAAGGAAAAAGAGGGGCAGAACACAGGGGTTAATTCTCCAATAAGAAATGACAATTCTCAATGTGGATGTGTACAACAGAGCAAAAACAAAAAACAACAAAAAAACAAAAAAAATTATAGGTGGCAAAAACTGATAGAATTTCAAGGAGGTACAGGTGATTTCACACTCACAGTTAGAGAATTCAATAGATCTCTCTTAGAAATGGAGAGAGACAGCAGGCAGAAAATCAATAAGGACATAGTTTAACACAAAATCATAATCAAGTGAATATAACGAGTATTTATAGACTACCTCATCCATATAGAACATTCACCAGAATAGAACACATTCTAGGTCATAAAGAAGTATGTTAATAAATTTTCTCTCCTTAAGAAATTTAAAAGAATAGAAGTTATACCTTAAGAAATTTAAAAGAATAGAAGTTATACAATGCCTATTGTCAGACAACCATAGGATTAAACTAGAAAGCAATAATGCAAAGATAAATGGAAAGTCCTAAAATAGATGGAGGATAAGCAACATACTTCTAAATAATACATAGGTCCAAGAAGTCTCCAAATGACAATATATGAACTAAAAGAAAATGAATGTACAATTTGTCAAAATTGTAGAATTCTATAGAACCAGTACTTACAAGGAAATTTGTAGCATTGAGTGCATAGATTAGAAAATATATATATACAATCAATAATCTTTCTACCTTAAAACTAGAAAAATAAAAGCAAATTAAATCCAAAGTAAACATTATAAAATAACTTGAGGGGCAGGGTGGGGGGTT
>LNAC01001007.1:236705-267635 GCA_002007465.1 Ailurus styani | reverse complement strand
TAATAATAATAATAATAATAATAATAATAAAATTAACCATCTTTTTGCCTTTTTCTCACCTCCCATGATGATTAGTCTATAGAGAACATAAACCAGGACTTACTGGCCATCTATTGCATTTGGAATTTAGCAAGGTTTGCAAATGTCTCATTTTTCTCAGAATGTCTTGCAGAACAGAAACTAATTTATCAACTATAAACTAGTTGCAGCATGACTGTGATAAATTATGGAAATGACTTACCATTGTTTCTGATATACATCCTATCATTATTATTATAAATATCATGATTTTTAATTGTTCTCCTTAACCCCTGCCCTCAAAAATGAGAGATGTCTATGCATAAGACTAGTTCAATTATGCCAGTAAGCAAGGACTATTCTAGAGATTACTTAACTCATTTTTTTATTGTATAGCTGTTAGTTGAATACTGTAAGCCTTACCAATGAGAAGGCAATGCAATTGTGAGAAACTATAAATGAGAGGGGTAAAAAAAAAAGCTCAAGTTGGTCTTACATTCAAAGGTATATATGCAGAGGGTAGTGATAAATTTTCCCATGCTTACAGCCATAAAACACTCTAAGGTAATATTGTTACATGGTTTAATTTCATCCCTTTTTAACAAAAATGAGTCAAATAAAAAAGTAGAGAAATTGTAAAAGAAGATTATCAGACTATCACAAAAAGTAAGAAGATAACTAGAATTTTTCTGAAACTCTGAATTCTAAAGTTTTGTGTATGTTTTAGTATTTGCATAGAAACAGGAAATTTAAAGAGCTATTTTGTCTTGTTAAAAGGTATGCAGTCTTTGACAAGAAGTCCAATGATTTAGAACTGAAAAAAAGATGAGATTGCAGTTCAACCCCCATTATATCTAACCTTAGATATGACCATCATTGGGTTTTCAAATTCAAAACTTTCAAAGGAATTTTCATTACTTCTAATATTAAAATCTAACCTCATTTACCTCCAAGAGTTGCTGAGTAGATCAAATGAGATGATATGAAAGCATGTGTTAAAGTAAATAACATAATGGGGATGCATGATCCCATTCATATAGTTATTTTTAACGTAGCCTCAAATCCATAACTCGATCTTGTTTAAGTTCAAAGTGTTGATGAGGTACCAAGAAATATTCTCAAAATACTTGCAAAAACTATCTTATGCTCTAATGAGTGTTAACCTTGCACTAGTTCATTTCTAATTGATCTTTCTATTTAGGAAAAATCTCTTTCTTAGTGATCCCTTCAAGCATCTTATAAAATGAGAACAACTTGCCTCATGTAAGCTTTTCAAGTGTGAGCATTATGTAGTCCTAATGAGCAACTTTCTTCTATGTTTCCCTTTTGATTTTACCAGAGACTTAACATTCCTCTAAGTTAAGAAGATGTCTGACAATGTGTAACCTGATGTTTTGTTTAGCCTTTAATTGGTAGCTTTCCTGTATTATTGATCTTTGTATGAGCACATACAAATTAGTATAGCCATCCTGGCTTAGAAAAAAGGTTTGCAAAAAGATTGCTTAGGAAACAACAAATACAATTATAAAGTTTTATTTTTGCATTACTTTTTTAGGGTTTGGATCTTTTACAAAACATACATGCACATAGAGCTAAAAATAAGTTTGAATCAACCTACTTAGAATATAAGTAGATGAATAATAAAATGCAAATACTCTTATCTTAAACCCATTGATTAAAGGGTAAAAGGCATAAAAGTGGGGGTTAGAGAATGGTTCAAAATAGACTATGTCGGGCGCCTGGGTGGCTCAGTGGGCTCTGCCTTCGGCTCAGGTCATGATCTCTGGGTCCTGGGATTGAGGCCCCCATCGGGCTCTCTGTTTGGCAGGGAGCATACTTCCTCCTCTCTCTCTTTCTGCCTGCCTCTCTGCCTACTTGTAATCCCTGTCAAATAAATAAATAAAATCTTTAAAAAAATAGACTATGTCTACTTGCAATTTTAGCCTGTGAATGCAGTGTTTACATGTTCAATTTTGTGTTAACTTTAGTTTTTCTAATATTGCCTGGACCTTGGTATGTCATCTGTGGTTTTTTGCAGAAATTATTTTTTTAAAAGATCTTATTTATTTGAGAGAGAGAGAGAGAGATGAGGAGAGGGAAGGGGAGGAGGAAGAGAGAGGGGAGAAGCAGACTCCCAACTGAGCAGGAGGCCTGATGCAGGGATCTATCCCAGGACCGGAGATCATGACCTGAGCTGAAGGCAAACGCTTCACCTACAAAACTACCCAGGTGCCCCATGGAGAAATGGTGTTAAAAGAACCTTAAATAGGGCACCTGGGTGGCTCACTTGGTTAAGCGACTGCCTTAGCTCAGGTCATGATCCTGGAGTCCCGGGATGGAGTTCTGCATTTGGCTCCCTGCTTGGCGGGGAGTCTGCTTCTCCCTCTGACCCTACGCTTCTCATGCTCTCTCTCTGGTTTTCTCTAACATAAATAAATAAAATCTTAAAAAAGAGAGAGATAGAGAACTTTAAATAAGCATAAAATTTAGTTTAGATTTTTTTTTATAGGGAGGGAAAAGTAGAAATGATAAATATGTGTGCTACTTTAGCAGGACATGAGGGTAAAAATATAATCTGACTTTTTTTATGATTTTATGTATCTTAGGGACAAATAGAGAGCACGCATGGGCAGGGCAGAGGGAGAGGGGTACTGTCCAGCATGCTGCACACGGAGCATGGAGCCTGACAGGGTGATGAGTCCCAGGACCCTGAGATCATGACCTGAGCTGAAACTGAGAGTCCGAAACTGAACTGATTGCACCGCTCAGGCACCCCTGACCTGATTTTTACTTCGTATAAATAGAGCTGTCTGTTCGAGAAGTCAGCATGATGCCCTCACCTTATTTTAGCATTTGTGGAACTATTACAACAGCATCATTGACTGATGTGTTTTTCTATCTTGTTTTGGCTTCTAGGGCAATTAACTCAATTTCTTTTGTAACTGAAGTAACTCAATCAAAAATATAGTGGTTTGACTATTTTACCTGGATATATACTGAGTCAATATGTGTCTTAATACAGTCAACTGGTGTTGAGAAGGATATTATCAGATTAAGTGACTGGATGATTAAAGGGAAATTAGAAATTTACACCATTCATCATTTATGTTTCCCAAAATGAAAAAAATAGATAAATAAAAGTCTCTTAAAAAATGAGATTTGTTCTAAGTTAATTCTGCTTCCTAATTTGAACTGGTTATTTCCTAACATCATATTAAGTGGTCATTGCAACTGCTGATGATTAGTGCATAGCCTAGAAAAATACATTTCCACTTCATTAAATTCCTATTCTGTGATAAACTAATTTAACCTAACATAATTCACATACTTGCTGGACCTAATTACCTTACCCATACAATCTGTAGATATAAACACCTGCAGTGCTATAATTAGAAAAAATATCAACTAATTCAATAAAAGTAATTTTCCCCTTCATTACACAGTAACTGTCTTTGTTAACTAATCGTAGTGTGGCTTAAAGCACTACTAAAAATATTAAGATGATTAAATTTTTCCTACTCCTGTGATTTGAACATTGGACATCAGGTCTCTGAGTCTTAGTTATTTAGAAAGTACATTGTGCATGTTAGCTGGAGAATAAATGGAAACAGCAAGTACCTAACACTCTGCACCCATTAACTTCTACAGTTGGTGCAACCACTTAAATGGAAGACCTGAATAGGCAGCAAAGTAGGGTGATCAGGGAAGCATAGTTCTATTTTCCTAATGAAAAAATAATGATATTTTGTTTATTCTGACATTAACAATTACATCAGTAGTGCTGCCTTAGTTAAGACATGACTTATGTAATGTTAACTAACATTTCTCAAAAGGTAGTTTTAGAAAACTCAGTCCTCTTAGTAGTATAGAATGGAAATGTTTTCCTTGGACTTTCTGTGTTTGATTTCAATCCAGATGCCCTCTCTTAGAGCAGAGCATACATTGGGAGTCTGGTTTGCCTGATGAGTAAGAGCTACTACCTATTGTACCAGAGGCTCCTTGCTATGTTCTATCAACAGCGGAAAATGGAAAAGAGGAGTCTGATGTATTGTCCTGTGCTTATTCATATGGTATCTTACCATAACTTTTTTCTTTAGAAAAATTTTTCAGAAGTTATGGAATGTCTCATTCTGGATTCTAAAAAAAAATACTTAGTTTATTTTGAGCAGAAATAGTACATCACCTAAGTGAGAAGATCAACTGATTGCAGAAATGTTACACACAAAAAGTATCTAAGTACTTTTATTTTCCCATTTAGAAATGATCATTGTTCCTGCAAACTAAAGCTTACTCTTATGGAGCTCCTGTAAAGACACATTGTGGTGCTTGGAGGGAAAATACAGAGAACACATTTTATCTGGTTACTATCTACCTACCTACTTATGTTATCTGTGTACCTAAATTGATGGCTTCCACTCAAGCCATTAAACTTGACATTTCTTCAGATTTCACCAATTATTTATAACCCAAGCACTCAAACATTTAAAAACATCTGTCATCATGCCAGTAAGGATGTAAAAAAAGAAAAAAAAAGTTTATGCTTTTCTTATTGTGGATCAATTCTTTCAAGCTTAAATCCTTCCCATATAAAAAAACTGGTATAACAAACTACCTGGACACTACCGGCCACTAATTTTGCCTGTTGGCTAGCCTTGGAGGAGGTAATCGAGAGGACATGACTGACTCCATGTTTACCCTTGAACTGGGTCCAGACAACCAGAGGATCCTTACTCCCTCCCCTGTCCTTGGAATATAGGCTCTGCTTACTGTTCCCACAGTGGGAGCTGTTCCAAGAGCATAGCCTGAGAGAGTAAATGGTTGTCCAGACCAGCAGGATGATATACATGACTGAACTCAGTTAAAGCCTCTATAGAAACTTTTAAGATTCAGTAGTGGGTGCATAGGGTTGGGGAGGGGGCAGTGGAGATCTCGTCTTGCAGCCAACTAAAATAAACCTCGTAATTAAGCTCCCTTATTAAAAGTGCCACCTACCAATCAGAAATTGTCTGCCTCTTTTGTCTATCTCTCTTTGCCCTCTGCCTAAGGGGCCACTTTGCAAAGTAATAGCCAGAGAATAATTTATCTGTGTATAGAATAAACAGCTGTGCCAGCATTCTACCCTGAAAAATTACATGGTCAGGAAATGGGTTAAAAAGTATACTTTTTTAGGAAATCACAATTGTGTTACAAATATTATTCAGGATCAGTAACTTTTATATCAAGGTACTTTATTTCACCTGTAATACAATTTTCATGTAATATTTCATTTGATCTTTACAGCAATATTCTAAAGAAGATATGGCTCAGCAGTGTATTCGGTAACTTTTTTTTTTTTGAAGTTTTATTTATTTATTTCACAGAGGGAGAGAGATCACAAGGAGGCAGAGAGGCAGGCAGAGAGAGAGAGGGGGAAGCAGACTCCCCGCCGAGCAGGGAGCCCGATGCGGGCCTCGATCCCAGGACCCTGAGATCATGACCTGAGCTGAAAGCAGAGGCTTTAACCCACTGAGCCACCCAGGTGTCCTGTATCCGGTAACTTGCTAGAATTTTATCAGTAGTAAATTATAGAATTATGGCTTTTAAGTTTCAGCAAATTCCAAAAATCTATGCTTTTCCCTTTGTATCTTGCTGCCTTATGTTGTATATGCAAATTTTTGATAAGATCTAATAGTATGTATTTGTACATTTATCTTACAAACCCCGAATGTTTTTATAGTTGTCTAAATAAGCACATACATACCCATGCATGTGTTCACACAGATTTTTCACACAGATTTACTATTTTTAAAACTGAGGTATGAAGTTAAGTTCATCAGTCTGTAATGGTATATTTTCTTCCTAGAAGAAATTAAGACAGACTTTTACACTAATTGAAAAACTGATAACTTACTTATTCATAGTCCTAAAGATGTTATTTTAAATCAGTGGGAAATAATGCTAATTTTGCCTTTACTAGATATTAAAACATGGTCACACACATCAAAACTACTTTTTAAATTGGTGCAATACAGTTTTCTGGAAAGTTGTATTATATTATTTGCACTTATTAGAAATTTTTAAATAATGCAACTCAATGAGACCATGTTATGTCTTTACCCACAAAATTGATGATGCTTGGTTTGAATTTAAAAAAAAAAAAGGAAAAAATATATACAAAGCTCTGGGGTAATTTTGCAAAGCAGTTGTGAGCATCAGTGAAAATAGTCCTTTTGTGGACTTAAAGACTTTTTATTTTTGTTGCTCTAAATCGCTAAAGCTTCTCAAAGTGCTTTTCCCCCCACATATGAAGAGATATACATTACGTGTATCTAAAGGCAGCATATTATTCTCAATGCATTCAAGAGAAAACACATTTTCTCTAATTTTGCCTGTAATTCTTGCTTTTTCCCCCCATTTAGTCTCAAATTATTAAATAGTCAGAAAAACCCAGATATTGGATCCAGACAGTCTTGTATCCAAATCAAAATCCTAATCACATCAATCACAAGGCAAAATTCTGTAAGTTAGTTAACCACTTCTACATTTATTTCCATCATTTTAAAAAAGGGATAATAGCTTGCATGACAATATATATTTGTTCAGTTTGGGAATCCAGGACAGGTAAAAGCAACTTAATATTACTGAAAGAGTTGTAACTCTAAATCAAATAACTATGAAAAATAACTACATTCTATTGTGTATGGGTTAGAAAGTTGTACTTTATCCTTCTGATCTTATGGGTTAACATGAATTGAATTAAGCATTTACTATGGAAGAGGAAAGTTAAATTATTTGTTTTATGAGTACATGATGAGTTTACAGGAGGAAAGATAGTGCTCAAGTATTAAAACAAGGGAAGAGGGCGCCTGGGTGGCTCAGTGGGTTAAAGCCGCTGCCTTCGGCTCAGGTCATGATCCCAGGGTCCTGGGATCGAGGCCCACGTCGGGCTCTCTGCTCAGCGGGGAGCCTGCTTCCTTCTCTCTCCTCTCTCTCTGCCTGCCTCTCTGCCGACTTGTAATCTCTCTCTCTGTGTCAAATGAATAAATAAAAAGTCTTTAAAAAAAAAAATAAAACAAGGGAAGATTTTACAGCAAGATGTCTTGCCTTGAAAATTCTACAATTTATTAGCTATTTACCATTGGTCAAGCTACTGACTGTACCTTAGAATGAATATCTTCAAATATTAAATGAGTTTCATACCATCTCATTTTACTACAGTGATCTTACAAACATTAAATTATTATTGATAATAATAGTATTTTCTATATGTCCTACACATGCACAAATGCATATATAATTTAAGCCTCTCCCAATAGCAGAGATATTGTTGGTTCTATTTAATAAGATGAGACATGGTTGCTTGTGGAAATGCTATGGCATTAGATGAAAACCATCACCGTCTGCCATTTACCTAAACTTTTCCACGTATAATTTGTGAGGTCATTAAAAAAAAAAGCATTTTGATGACAAGACATTTCATCATTCCTAATCATCTAATTTTACTTGTATAAAAGTAAAAATATCTTTCATTTCCCCTTTATTTACAATGAAAAAGAATGAAAGATTTCAGAGAAGTTACACACTTAAGTTATCCTTAAAATGCCTTAAGAAATCCTTAAAAAGTCCTTAAAATTCAGTAATACTTTTGCTAAGCTTGAATTAACCCTAGCTTATTATTTCCATTATTTCTAACTCAAAGTGATGTTCACAAGATCCCAAGTGCTAAAATAAATGTATAACTTATTATCTTCCTTTTAGTTAAAAACAAAAAAGTAAGTCTCTGAATTGCTATTTAAAGGACACCATGGGCGCCTGGGTGGCTCAGTGGGTTAAAGCCTCTGCCTTCAGCTCAGGTCATGATCTCAGGGTCCTGGGATCCAGGCCCACATCAGGCTCTCTGCTCACCAAGAAAACTCCTGATGCAGATGACTTAAATGATGAATTTTTCCAGTATGTTAAGGAAATCAGGAAAACTTTACTCAAACTTTTTCAGAAATGGAGAAAGATGGATGGCCTGCAGACTGATAGGCCTGTTCTTAGGTACATGTTTTTAGGGCAAAAGTTCAGAAATTAACTTTTATATATTAATGGATTTATATACACTATCATATTTTTGGATCCTAATTATACTATCCAATATACAGTTGACCCTTGAACAACACAGGGTGAACTATATGGGTCCACTTAATACATGAATTTTTTACGGTATGATACTGTAATGTATTTTCTCTTATGATTTTCTTAACATTCAATGCTCTAACTTATTTACTGTAAGAATACAGTATATAATACCTACAACATACAGAATATGTATTAATCATATGTTTATGCTGTCAATAAAGCTTCCAGTCAACAGTAATCTATTAGCAGTTAGGTTTGGGGGAAATCAAAGGTTATACACAGATTATCAACTGTAGGAAGGTCAGCGCCCCTAACCCTTGCATTGTTCAAGGGACTACTGTACTTATTTTCCTTCCCAGTTATATATGTTCTGTGTACTTCATGAGATGTATATTTCTTTTCAATGTATTTTATAAACTTGAAAAAGGTAGAATTAAGTAGAGAATTCCCTGTAGATTTACCCCAACAAGTTGACCATAGATTATTATTTTAAAATTAAATTTATTCACCTGATTACCAAACCATCCATATAACTATTGTTAATAGGCTCACTTTTTCCCCTACTTTACTCAAAGCTGTGATGAAAGAACACATGTCTTCTGGATTTATATCATCTGCTATATTCTATGTGGTTAGTCAAAAATTACTCCTATTAAGGAAATTCATCCAAAGTTCCAGGGGACACTGTTTCCTGTCTTGATTCTCAAACCCTATCTTTTTAGCAGTCACTAAGGCTGCCTTCCCCATGAGGCTAAATGCCTTGTCCTTTTTACTGGTTCACCTAAGCTTATCTATCCCTACATGATGATGGTATTAATTTAACCTGATTCTCCATTTAAATGCATAAAGTATCGGTTCATTAGGATATGATGTCTACCTTTTATCAACCTATTGATTCTCACTTCTAGTTAATTATGTGTCACACTTCCTGATAAATCTAAAACTAATGCTGAATTTTAATGAAATTCTTCAGAGATGGTTAAGTCTGTTACCATCAGACAGTGCAATTTATCTTCAATAGCATCTTTTCCCATCTAGTAAATTTTTGTAAGATTTATATTAAATCAGTTTTTGTATATAAATGATTTCATTAGATTTTTGTGATAATTTGATGAAATCAGTGTTCAACATTTAACACAAAATCTCCATACTAAGATTCAACAATTTCTTTACTTTCTGTGGCCCATATTTTTTTTAAAAAACATAATTGTATTTCAAAATATAAAAAGTAAAATCAGTCTATACCTTATCAACAAACAATACCTGCTAAAATATACTTCTCAAACAATATTTACTCCTATTCCTATTAATTTAATGTACTGAAAGTGGCTTCATGTCAGGTCTTGGGAAGATGTCTCAGTGAAATTGGATTTGACATATAAAATCACGTCTATTCTGAAGTGTTTTTAGGTTGTCATTTACCTACTGTTAGAGGTTTATGAAGTGAAAGGTTAGGGGGAAAAAGAGAAAAAAGCAGTTTATGAAGAATTTCCAAAGTTGAAAAACCTATTAGTTAAAGCATAACGGTAATCCCTCGACCTTTTAAAATCTAATCGAAAACTTTTCAAAGATATTTAACAATTAGCCAGGAAAAAAAAGAAAAGAAAAAAAAATAACCAGAAATCCATGAGTATCAAAAGTTTGAAAATTTGGTTTCCAAGAACAGAAGACATTGGTTCTATTATTATTTATTTATTTATTTATTTATTTATTTATTTATTTATTTATGAAAGATTGCTACATGTGGTGCTTCATTTGGATGTGTCTGGAGTCTTAGAAGTTTAACTACTGTATATTCTCCTAGAAATGGACCTTAAGAACATGTTTGAATGTTCTAGTAGGGGGGCATAGCTACTCTTATACCCTTGACCAAAGAGTCTTCCTCCTCTATCAGGGAAGGTCATCCTCTTTGTCCAAACATGCAGTTCCAGGAGGGGTGCAGATGGAGTAGTAAGGGAGAAGAGGGACATTCCATAGCCAGCCAGATCAGTGGAGTCAATCCCGGTGACCAATGGGGTGACAGATGTTGCAGACAAATTGCCCTTACAGCCAACATTAGTTGTTTTTTTTTTTGTTGTTGTTGTTGTTTTGTGTGTGTGTGTGTGTGCTTTTTTTAAATACAGAATCTTTCACCTACAGAAGCTTATTAATCCTAGTTACTGAAAGTGTACAAGGAGATTTTTTAAACCCTCATTTTAATTGGCATGATTCTTCCATTAAGATAATTTTAGTCCATCCACCAGCATTATTTTAAAAAGCTTACTAAATATAAAGAAATGCTACTTTAAATTCACACAATAGGGGATTTATTCAATCAATATTACCTTCTATGAAATTCTCTTTGTGAGAATTGTACATTTTAAAGAGACTTGTCTTCTTCATCAGCAAACCTGTATTCCAAGACTGGATTTCCACTGACTAGCTATGGAAAAGAGAAAGGCTCATAACTTCTCTGGGTCTCAGCTCAGTGACTTATATTTTTAAGATTTTTTTCTAATTTTTAAATTAATTATACAATTGACCCTTAAGATTTTTGTAGAGTTATGTCCATTTTACTCTTATAATCATGGTATTAAACAAGTCCATCCTATCAAAAAGACTCCCTATGCTTTTCCTTTAGTGTCACTTTCCCCCGCTAACCTTAACTACTGGCAACCATTAATTTATCCTCCATGATAATACTTTGGCCTTCTCAAGAAAGTCCTGTAAATGGAATTATGTAGTATTTAAACTTTGGAGATTGCTTTAATTTTTTTTTCATGTCAACATATTTTTGGAATTCATCCAAATTGTTGCAAAGTTTGAAAGTCCATTATATTTTATTGCTGAGTGTTAGTCAACAATATAGATGCTGCACAGGTTTTTTTCTCCCATTTACCTGGTAAAAAACATTTGATTTTTTTTCCATCTTGTGGCAATTGTAAATAGGCCAGCTATAAATATTTTGTACAGGTTTATGTGTGAACATACATTTTCATTTCTCTGGGCAAAATATATATGCATGTGGTTACCGCATCATAAATATATGTTGCAACATAATTTACAATTCCCAAGATATGGAAAAAATAAGGGATGAGATCTTGCCTTTCATGACCACATGGATGGACCTAGAGGGTATTATACTAAATGAAGTCAGTCAGACAGGGGAAGACAAATACCATACGATTTCACTTATATGTGGAATCTAAAAGAACAAATGAGGGGCGCCTGGATCGGTCAGTCTGTTAAGTGTCTGTCTTCAGCTCAGGTCATGATTCCAGAGTTCCAGGGATCAGGCCCCTCATCAAGCTCCCTGCTCAGTGGGGAGTCTGCTTCTCTCTCTCCCTCTGCTACTCTCCCTGCTCATGCTCTCCCTCTCACTCATTCTACATCTCAAATAAATAAAATCTTTTTAAAAAATAAAAGAACAAATGAACAGAAAAACAAAAATCAGTATCAGATGCAAATACAGAGAACAAACCAGTGATTGCCAGAGGGGAGCAGGGGGTAAAATAGGTGAAAAGGATTATGAGGTACAAGTTTCCAGTTATAAAATAAGCCACAGAAATTAAAAGTACACACATACCACCAGTCTCAGACAATGATATGCAACAACTAAAACTCTCATATGTTGCTGGTGGGAATGCAAAATGTTTTGTTCAGCCTACTGACTTAAGGTATTCTAATTTGACTAAATTGCCTTCACAATAGTTCATAATTAAGTATTTTCACTTACCAAGATGCTTGAACAATTGTAAAAACAGTAAGGAGATCTGTGTCTAGAATGCAATGTATTATCATACAGTTAAATATAAAAGGATTGGTTATATATAAAGGACACTCATGAATTGTAACAACCCACCTTAAGAATCTGTAAGGATCTGGACGTCTGGGTGGCTCAATCAGTGAAGCCTCTGCCTTTGGTTCATGTCATGATCCCAGGGTCCCGGGATCCACATCCACATTGGGTTCCTTGCTCAGCAGGGAGCCTTCTCTCTCTGCCTGCTCTGCCTACAGCTCCCCCTGCTTGTATTCTTTCTCTCTGAAAAATAAATAAAATCTGTAAAAAAAATCTGTAAGTGATCACAATATGCATACACATTTAGATGCTATTGGAATTCATGTTTTGTTATAAATGAAAAGTAATGAAGTTAAGGAAACTACAAAAATATCATTTATTACCCATTGACTGTTCCTACTATAATACACATCTTATTAGATATATTGGATACATTGGACTATCTTCTTGAAATACTGTAGATATCTTTAAGAAAAAGCTACAGTTGAGAACTATATCAGCTCATGAAGTTAACTTTGGTGGTTATATATAATACAGGTTAAATGAGAGAATTTATCTTGCTTATGGAATTAGTTCTGGCTCATTACATTATGACGAGTTTCCTCAGGAAGCCTAAATACTAGAGATGCAAGATCATCTAAGGGCACAGATGCATAAAATATATGTTTCTACATGTATCCCAATTAATTTTAAAATCTGTGCTTCAGATATTAAAACAGATAGAAATAACTGTGTTTTTATAGACTACATAATTTTGCTCTACTAAATTTAAAACTATTCCATATTTTTCCAAATTCTATTCCAAATTCTGAAGGCATATAAACTCAAAGAAGTAGTTATTATTACCAAACCAATACATAATATATTGCCTTCAGCAACTCTCCTTCTGTTACCATTTTCCTTCCCTGAGGAAAAATCTATGGACTTTTAAGACAGAAAAATTTAGTCAGTTGAATTGATTAAGTTGACTGCACCTTGAACTACATACTTTCCCTTCCCCTCTCCCTCCCCCCCTTCTCCTTCTTCTTTGCATGTTATTTTTTGGTTTGTTTTTATTTTATTTTAATTCCAGTTAGTTTACATAGTGTTATATTAGTTTCAGTTGTACAGTATAGTGATTTAGCAATTCCATACATCACCTGGTACTTAACATAAATGCACTCTTTAATTCCCACCACCTATTTAACCCATTCCATCTCTCTTAATTTTTATATATAATATTTAGCAGTTTTGCTGATGCCATTCTGAATGACATCACTAGTCTATCTATGGATTTGGAACAAAGGTCTTATAAGACAGATTCAGCCCTCACTATAGTTGATATGTAGTCTCATAGAACTTTTCCAATAGTTGTGGAGAGATATCTACAACGATAACAGTGGCAGCACTTAGTTATTAATACAAAAGAATAGGATTCTCCAAATGTAAATGTGCAAAAATAGAATGCACTCAACTTTTTAGTATAACATTCAATAATCAATTTGATGTTTATTGAGCACAACCTATTTCCTGCTATGAAACGCTAGTAGGGAATATTGAGAAATTGTACAGAAATGTACTTTCACAGTTTGCTTTATAATACTGAAGTATTCATCAGTGGGATAGAAAATAAGCCTCATCGTTACAGAACTCTATGAAATACTTGTTTAAAAACCACTAAATTATCCAAATTATCTTTTCTTTCTCCATCCCTCCCCAGTGAATTTTGGAATTTTTGAAAAGACAGACTTCCCAAAATAAGTAATCAGGACAAGTAAATTTCAGGCATGGTGTATTATGCTGAACAAATGTCAATCCAGCCTTATGTTTTAATAAATTTGTTAAGACTTGTTCTGTGACCTAAAATGTGATGTAACCTGGAGAGTGTTCTATGTGATTGCGAAGAATTATTCTGTTGTCAGATAGAAAGTTCTATATAGGTCTGTTAGTTCCATTTGGTCTATAGTGTTGTTCAAGTCTGCTGTTTATAGATTTTCTGTCTGTATGTTCTATCCATTATTGAAGGTACGGTATTTAGTCTCCTGCTATTATTGCATTGCTGTCCATTTTTCTTTCTAGATTTAAAATATCCTTTATATATTTAGGTTATCTGATGTTGGATACATACATATTTAATAATTGATAAATCATGTTTTACTTATTTCCTTAGAATTATCATAAAAGCAATAAATATGTATTTTTCCACATAAAGATATATTTTCCTTCTTTATTTGCAGATAAACTGATTTTTAAGGTTAAAAACAGGTAAATATTACCAAATATATATGTTTCAACATAATCCAAAAATAAAATGGCTGTGTATTGTCTTTAATGGTCCTTTTGTTAAAAAAAAAGTCACACATTTACAATATAGGACTAAAAGAAAATGACATTTTAGTTTTTTTCCCCACAGAGAAAAGTCTACTGAAATGAGATCAAGTTCATGCCTACTTATCAATTTTTCTTATTAAGCTATTTATTATCAATGCTTGCATTATTCTGTTCCCAATACCCTTCAAGATGTAAGTTAATAAATAAGACACAATATCAACAAACAAAACTTTGAAAAAAAAGTAATTGGGAGACAAGAGAGAAAAATTCTAAAGACAAACAGAAAACATTTTTTTTTCCAGGACTGAGATACACAACAATTTATTCCATAAGTTGGTAGAGGCTGACTGTGAAATTGCAGTAGTAAAGTTTATAGAGGGATCAACAATATTGTTTTTGCTTCATTAGATCATGATAAGTTTCCCCTGGGAACACAAATAACAAAGATATAAGAGCATCTAAGAGTACAGATGCATTAACTATTTGTTTATACATATATCCCTATTAATTTAAAAATATATTCTTGAGACATGAAATATATATATTTACATATATATATATATATATATATATATATATATATATACCATGTTTTTTACATATACTACTTAAAACTAGAAAATGTTTTAAATTACTTCATATTTTCCTTAGTTTTGAAAAATTATAAACTGAGCAACAATAATATGAATATCCATGAAACGTCTAGGGGCTTTGTAATTCAATAGCTTAGGCTAAACTGTTAAGTAAATTCAAAAAGAAGCAAATGATTCTGATGAATTATGAGGACAGAAAGGTCTTCTAATTCATTTTACATGCCACTGCTACTTGTTTTAGGTTCTTGAATGGTCTACTTTAAGAAACAAACCTTGCTATTTTCTTTTTCTGTAAAGTACTTAGATATAACAAAAAGGAAATTTAGAAGGGAGTAATATGCAAGCTACATCTTAGGAAGACCATTAACAACCTTAGTACTGACATCTTTCAGTAAAACTAACTCAGGCTATGGAACTGTTACATGAGGGAGATTTGTGAGACATAGTTTTTTTTTTTTTTTTAGATATAAACAATTCCTATAGAAAATCACATCAAAATGGACAACTCTTTATTTTAATTTACTCCTGCACAGTATAATGACACTTTCTTGCAGACTAGGTGTAAATAACTGTTTAAAATTCCAAAGGCTCCAAATGACAGATCTTCTCCAACTCCTTCATGTTTTCCAAAAGTAAATAAAGACTATTCTTACTTCTTGCATCTTAAATAATTATTTTACAAATATAATACACTGGCCATAAACTTGACAAGCAAAGCAAATTCTTAAGCTATTAAACAAAAACATATTTATGTTATGGTTACCATAACAGTCCTAGGTAAATATTTCTTCCAGTTCTCCCTTCCTCTTGTCTTTCAACTAAAAGACAGGATAATTCTATATTCAAGTAGTATTTCCACTAAAACATGCTATGAAATATGAAGCAGTAAGAAACTTGTAAATATAAATTCATAATTTTTATATTTTCCTTGTTCTTCACCACTCTCCATGGATATTATACTTCATTTATTAAAGACATCCATCTTTTAATAACACACTTAAACTATGTAATGAGGTGTTTGGTTTAATACATAAATATACTCTCAGGAAACCTTGTCAATTAGAACATTAGGAAATGGTGTTTCCCTAAGGCTGTTGAGACTGTGATTTTAAATAGAGTGTGACAACCATCCAAATATGTGGTACTGAAAGTTCTCAATAAGAATTTATCATTTAAAGATTAATATGTCAATAGAAGAATGGTGTTATTTAAATTGAAGCTATTTAACTAGAAAGCAAAGGCACAGGCAACAAGCTCAAGGTTTAGTTTCCCAGAGTAGTATTTGTGTGGGCGGGATTTTTTTGTTTGTTTGCTTGGTTTGGTTTGGTTTTTTTGTTTTGTTTGTTTTGGTCTAATGTTATCACTGGATGTAACTGTAGAGGTTTTAATGTTAACTTTTAGAGTTGTTATTGGATGATAAAATGTTTCCAAAAATTTCAAGGAAACTCCACTAAAAATTTCATATTCAGTGTAGAATTGGATTTGGTAGCAGATGTGAAAGTGTGACCTGAGATTGGAACAAAACTGAATTAAATATGTTGTCCAGGGAGGTGGGAATAAGTTCTGTTTGTCTTCAAGGTAATTGACTGGTTTCCAAGTTTTCCAGATGAACTGTTGTCAGGTAAATCAAATTGGTATGTGGGAATATTAGATAATTATTTTTTATGCTGCAACAGGGAAAAACCTGGAGAGAGGGTGGGAGGAAGGAAGGAAAGGAAAGAAGGAAGATGAATGAATGTTGGGAAGAGCACTAAAGGTATTCTAATCCTCTATTTCTTAGGAACTTCAGCAAAAAAAAAAAAGGTTTAAGCATAGTACTAAAGTCACTACTAGTGGAACTTAGATAATTTAAAAGTGGAGTAAATTTACAATGTTTTACTATTTTCCTCAATAATTCAAAATTAGCACTAATTTATGTATGGTTTATTTACAGCTTGTGGAGCCCACAGTTTGAATGGGTTTGAATCAACCAGATGTGCTATTCTCTATAATAATCTCAAAGAAGAAAATTCAAAATATATCCACATTTTAAATTTTTTGTAATGATTTTGTTTACTTATTTGAGAAAGAAAGTGAATGCATGAGCAGATGAGAAGGACAGAGGGAGAGAGAGAAGTAGACTCCCTGCTCTGCAGGGAGCCCTATGCAAGACTCAATTCCAGGGCAGTGAGATTATGACCTGAACTAAAGGCAAATGCTAACCAACTGAGCCACTCAGGCACCCTGTTCAAATTTTTTTTATTTCAGAGTCGTAGCTATTATTAGAAGTTTAAACATGATTTAAAAATCTGACAACTTGATTGCTTTTATTTAACTCTATAAGCCCTGAGAATTTTAAGAATAACCCCTAATAACCATTTTGTCTTTCTATAAGAGTCAGCAACTTTAACCTCATTGAGAGTAATATATTAATACTAATCATCTTGGTTAAGCAATGTTATAGTGGAAATTAAAATATTTTTTTTAATTTACAGTTATGTAGATCACACAATGGGAAGATAGTGTTTGTTTATTAAAATAAAATTTAGCTTAATATTAGCAAACCAAATCCAAAGAAGTAAATTAAGAATTATGTGACCCAGTCAGATTTATCTAAAGTATGTGCAAGGATAGTCACAACTTTCCAAAAAATCAGTTAATGTAATCATATTGACAAACTAAAAAGGAAAAAATATATGATCATATTAATAAATGTAAAAACAAACCAACAGAAAAATTCAAACTCCATTCATGATAAACTTTCAGTTAACCAGAAGGAGAAAGAAACTTTCTCAATTTATACAGACTATCTACAAAAAACCTACAGCTCATATTAACTTGATGGTGAGAAACTAAAATCTTTCCACCAATATCAAGTATAAGGTAAGGATATTGCCTTTCATGACTCCTATTCATCATCATATTGGAAGTCCTTGCTAATGCAGCAGGGTTAAAAAAAAAGAGAGAGAGAGAAGGAGGGGGAGGTAAACAAACAGGGAAGGAAGAAAGTAAACCTCTTTTGTTTGCAGATGACATGACTGTCTCTACAGAAAATCCAAGTTTAGAAGCAATAAACAATTATAGCAGTGTTGCAGAATGCAAAGTAAATACACAAAAGTCAATTGTTTTCCTATATACCAGTGATAAACAAGTTGAATTTGAAAGTAAAAATGATACCATTTGTATCATTATGCAAAAAAATACTTAGTTTTAAATCTAGCAAAGTCTATATATGATCTATATAAGGAAAACTACAAAACTCTGATGAATGAAAACTAAGAGAATAAATGAGAGACATTCCATGTTCATGGATAGAAAGGCTCAATATTGTCCAATGTTACTTTTTCCTGACTTCATTTATAGATTCAACAAAATCCCAATCAAAATCCAAGAAAATTATTTTATGAGAGATTAACAACTCATTTCTAAAATTTATGTGGCCAGTCAAAAGTCCCAGAATAGCCAGCACAGTATTGAAGAAGAATAAAGTTGGATGGCTAATATTACATGACTTGAAGTCTTACTCTAAAGCTACTATAGTAATCAAGACAATGTGGTACTGGTGAAAATAGACAAATAGAACAATGAAACAATAAAAAATCCAGAAATAAACCTACATAGTCAAATGATCTTTGGCAAAGGAGCAAAAGCAATATATGCAAAGATGGTCTTTTCAACAAATGGTGCCAAAACCACTGGACATCCACATGCCAAAAAACAAACAAAAAAACCTCTGTACAGATCTCATTCCTTTCCCAAAACTTAACTCAGAATGGATTTTAGATTTGCATATTAATTGCAAAAATATAATATGAACTCTTAGATAATAACATTAAAAAACATAGAAGATCTTGAATATGATAGTGTCTTTTTAGATACACTAAAAATAAAATTCACAAAAGAAATAATAATAAACTGAACTTAATTTAAAAGTACATAATATCAGCAGAATGAAAAGACAAGCCATGAGTGGGAGAAAATATTTGTAAAATACACATCTGATAAAGTACTATTATCTAAAATGTACAAAGATCTCTTAAGACTCATTAGAAAGAAAACCTGATTAAAAAAAAGGTCAAAGACCTTGAGAGACACCTCATCAAAGAAGATATATAGATGGCAAGTAACCATGTGAAAATATGTTCTACATCATGTATCAGATGATATAAATTAAAACAAGTATGAGATAAAACTACACAACTATTAGTATGACTAAAACCCCCAAAATTGAAAATACCAAATGCTGACAAGCATGTGGTACAACAGAAACACTTACTGCTGGTGGAAATTCAAAATGGCCCACCACTTTGTAAGACAGTTTGGCAGTTTCTTCCAAAGGTAAACATACTTTTATATATAATCCAGCAATCATACTCCTCGGTATTTACAGAAAGGAGTTGAAAATTTATGTCCATACAAAAACCTACACATGGATGTTTATATTAGCTTTATTTATACTTGTCAAAACTGAAGCAACCAAGAAGGCTTTCAGAAGGTAAATAAACTGTAGTACATCCAGAAAATGCAATATTATTCAGCACTTAAAAAAAATGAGTTCCCAAGGCTTGAAAAGACATGAGAACCTTAAAAGTATGTTACTCAATCAAAGAAATCAATCAGGAAAGGCTACATATTGTATGATTCCAACTCTAGGGCATTCTGGAAATGTTAGAACTATGGAGACCATAAAAAGATCAGTTCTTGCCAGGAGTGAATGGAAACGAACAGGCAAAGCACAGAATACTTTTAGGGCAAAGTATGGACTCTGGGTGATTTTGATGTATTAATGCAGGTTCATCCTCGGTAAAAAAAAAAGTGTTTATACTGGGGGACACTATGTATGTACGAAGATAGGTGGTATATAGGTATATATCTCTATACCTTCTCAATTTTTTTGTAAACCTAAAGCTTCTTTGCAAAAAGTTTTAAATGAAGTAAATACAATTCATTCAAAGTTCCTTTTACCATTTAACTATAAAACTTTTCTTCTCATCTTGTTTTTTGAATTGAGTTTTTACTACATTTATAATGTGAATGAAAAGCTCAATTCAAATATAATGGAGGGGGTTACTTTACATTGTGTCTATTTTCTTGTTATGTCTCACAAATTCTCAAACATAGGACTCTTGCAATGTTAAATTACATACTGTATTTTCTCCTTTAATATCTGCTATAACTGTACAACCATACAATATTCCTTTCCTACCCATTATTCTTCTGAGTTTTCAAGCATTCCTTCTCCTCTTGCCTGAAACTATTTATTCACTATAAAAACATGTAACACTTAATAAAAATTTCCTCTGACCCTAAAAAAAATAGGTTACCACTCCAGTAAATACAAGTCATACTCTATATCTTATATCTCTAAGTTCCTTTTATTAACTATTTTATATTTACTTTTGTTTTTCCCAGCCCTTTAACCGTATGCTTTGTCAAGACAGAGATTTTTTCTTACCACCAGTATTTCCCCATGCCTTATGCAGTGCTTGGCACAGTATGGATAACAATCAAAATGGGCTAAGTAATAATAATGCATGTATTAATTTGCAGAATCCTTAGGTAAGCACTTCCAGGTTCAAAACTTCCAAATACATATGTTTCTAGCCTAGAAGCACAAGCATAATTTGCTATAGACCCTAAAAATATTATAAAGCTAATTATTCTCATAACTAATTTTTCTTACAAACATTCAAGATTTTTTAAAGAAAAAAATTCACAAAAATTGTATTTTAAGAAGATTAAGTATCAGGGCACCTGGGTGGCTTAGTTGGTTAAGCGACAGCCTTCTGCTCAGGTCATGATCCTGGAGTCCCAAGATGGAGTCCCATGTCAGGCTCCCTGCTTAGAGAGGAGTCTGCTTCTCCCTCTGACCATTCCCCCTCTCTCTCTCTCTCTCATTCTCTGTCTCAAGTAAATAAATAAACAAAATCTTTAAAAAAAGATTAAATATCTCTGTTATATTTGTTTGCAAGAGCCTACATGAGTATATTAAATTTGTTGGGGAGAGGACCTGAATAGACACTTTCCCGAAAAAGTCACGTGGATGGCAAACAGACATTACAATGAGACATCACCTCACACCTGTCGGAATGGCTATTATCTAAAAGACAAGATATAATAAGTTTTGGCAAGGATACGGAGAAAATGAATCCTCTTACACTGTTGATAGGGATGTTAATTGGCACAGCCACTGTGGAAAACAGGATGGAGTTTTCTCAAAAAATTAAAAACAGAAATACCACATGATCCCATAATTTCCACTAGTGGGTATGAAGAAGATGTGATACACACAGACACATACATTGAAATATGATTCAGCTATAAAATAATATCTTCCCATGTCTGATAACATAAATGGATCTAAAGTGTATTATGTTAAATGTAAGAAGCCATATGACTTCACTTATATGTGAATATATGATTTCACTTACAGCATATGATTTCATTTCTACATGGAATCCAAAAAACAAAACGAATGAACAAGCAAAAAGCAGAAACAGACTCAAATACAGAAAACAAACTGATAGCTTCCAGAGGGGAGGGAGTGATATAGGCTTCCAGTTATGGAATAAGTCACAGAAATAAGTACAGCATAGGGACTATATTTGATGTTATTGCAATAACATTTGTAGGATGACAAATAGTAGCTACTTGTGGTGAGTATAAGGCATAGATTTGTTGAATCACTATGTTTTACATCTAAAACTAATGTAAAAGTGTGCATCAACTATAGTCCAATTAAAAAAAAAACAAAAAATCCAGTCCCAAACAAAAAAGTCACAATAAATAACACACTGCCTAATTAAAAGATATTTTGTAATTATATAAACATTCTACTTCATTATATTTACTGTTCTCTTTTATATTATATATAATCTCATCTTTCTGTAATCCATTTTTCTTAATATTTACTTCATCACTGATACTTTTAAGTTAAGCCTAGGTTGAAAACTAATATGTTTTAAATGCCCATTTTAGTAGCAATATTTCTCTACTGAGACTAAAATAATTATCCTACATATAATTATAGAGCTAGGGGATGTAATTGAAAATAGTAGTTGGTATAAACTAAAGTAAATCAAACTGAAATATATTCTAGTTTTTTAATTTTATGGCACATGTTTTAATATGTTTCTACATTCTTTTTTTTTAATATTTTATTTATTCATTTGACAGAGAGAGAGAGATTACAAGTAGGCAGAAAGGCAGGCAGAGAGGAGAGAGGAGGAAGCAGGCTCCCTGCTGAGCAGAGAGCCCGATGTGGGCCTCGATCCCAGGACCCTGGGATCATGACCTGAGCCAAAGGCAGCGGCTTTAACCCACTGAGCCACCCAGGCACCCTAATATGTTTCTACATTCTTAAGTTGAATAAATTTTTAATTAATTTTTATTGTGGTTTAATTGATATATATTAGTTTTGTATATACATAATATTAATGTATATTCATACATCATGCATATACATATACATTATATATATTCATATAACATAATCATTTCAGCTTTGCATGGATTGCAAAATGATCATCACAGTAAATGTAAATATCCATCACCATACACAGTTAAAATTTTCATAGTGACAAAATTTCTTGTAATGAAAACTTTTAAGATCTCTTAACTTTCAAATATACAATAGAATAATAATTTTAGTCACCATGTTGTACATTACAACTCCATGATATATTCATTTTATTACTGGAAATTTCTACTTGTTGACTCTTTCACCCATTTCACTCACTCACTCACCCCCTGTCTCTGAAGATTATTAATTTGTTTTCTGTATCTAGGAGTTTTTGGTTTTTTTTTAATTAAAGATTCAACATATAAGTGAGATCACAATACCTTACACAATACCTGATACCTTAATCTCTATCTGCCCACTCAAAAATCATTTGAAATTTATGCACATCCATATTTTAGGCTTTTTGTAACCAACAAAAACACTGCATAGATATCACACACATGCATGCAGAGACATGAATGGGTAGTTTAGGTGAAAATCAACATAAATTTACCAACTGGGAAGGACAAAAGTTCACACATAGGGTACTTTCTAAGTGACTAAAAAGGAAAATTTAAAGAGTATAGTAAATTCAGAAATTTCCAATACCAATTTCCAAAATTCCACTTTTAGTTTTATGTAGGATTTAAATAGTCTGTTATTGATTTATATGTTTGAAAAATCACAATTACTGTTGATAAAACTGAACATTAAAACAGCTGGATATTTCAAGATCTGATTTTGTTCTCCATGTAATTAAGATGTATTTTTTAAAATTCACTTTTCTACACAACATGTTTTCATAGAGCTAACATAATTTGATCATTTATATATTTCCTTAAATGTTTCCCTTTGGAGTAATTTTTTTTTAAAGATTTACTTATTTGAGAGAGAGGGAGGGAGATGGCAGGAGGGTCAGAGGGAGAGTGAGGAAGAGAGAAAGAGACTCCCTGCTGAGTGCAGAGCCTGATGCAGGGCTGGAACCCAGGACCCTGAGATCATGACTGGAGCAGAAATCAACAGTCAGATGTTTAAACAACTGAGCCACTAAGGCACCACTGGAGTGATTTCTAATTCTAATCATAATAAGAGTAACTGGTATCAAACCTCTCTCCCAGAATTAAAACAAATATGGAACTGGAATAATCTATAAAGTAACTCATTTCAGATATTGGAAAAAGAAGGTAAAGCTTCTTGAGAGAAGTACCTGAGGTAACCTCCACAGTCACTCCCACTTCATGCCTGGGGTGATCTCTAAACTATAGACCAGGCAAACAGATCATAAACATAGAATGGTATTAGACTGCACATAGGAAATATTGATCAGAATTCAAGGGTGCTAAAAAAAAAAAGAATTCAAGGGTGCTGCTGCTAAAATGCTTGTAACTTTAAGGGCTTATGGATTCTCCACAGGTATTTGTCTGAATTATAAATTGTATTTATAGGGCAAGACACCCAATACTGCTAAGAGAATGAAGTTTTAGCTAAGCTAGCATGGACACAATCCAGAGTAGAAGATGGTCCTATTAAGCAGAGACATGGAATATGTAGAATGATCCAATTCTGAGGCCTAGAGCAGTGGTTCTTAACTGGGAGTTATTCTGCCTCTCATTCCTCAGTGGTATTTGACAATGTCTGGAGATATTTTGGTTGTTACAACTTAGAAAATGCTCTTAGCATCTAGAGAATAGAGGCAAGGGATGCTGCCAAATATTCTATAATGTATGGGAATAATCAACACATAGCAAAAGAAAATATCTAAAATTAAATAGAGAAAAAATTGAAAAACAACAGAAAAATCAACAAAGCACCAGTGAGCTGTAAGACAACTTCAAACAGTTTAATATTAATATAAATGGAGTAACTGAAATAATAGAAAAATATTTGAAAAACTAGATCATCTTTTTGCAAATATGATGAAAACTATGAACTCAAATTCAAAAATATCAACAAATTTAAGCACAAGAAGCGTGAAGAACCTATGTTAAAATTATGCCACAAATAATTTCCTTCAATAAGAGAAATATTAAGAGCAGCAAGATTAAATGGATGGATTACACACACACACACACACACACACACACACACACACAAAGTTGTTTAACAGATTTATCATCAGAAAGAAATCAGACAGTAGAGTAATGTCATTAAACACCTAAAAGTAAAAAAGAAAAGTAGTGGTTATAATTCATCAAAAATAGCTTATAAAAATGAGCATAATAGGTAAGATGAAATAAATTCTCTTCCTGGTCCTCCCCAGTAAGTACAACTATAAGCCCTGGAAATACTACAAAGGCAACTAAGTACGACTCTGAAAGGTGGAAAAATGAGCGATTGCTTATGGATCCCAGATGAGAGAAACTACATTCAGTGGGGAGTTCTGCAAGCCCCCCAGAAAAGCAGGTCACCCCAGGTAGGCTTCTTAAGGAAATGCATCTTCCAACCACCCACTGAACAAAAGAAGGTAGCCCAGGTTGGTTTATTTCTCCCAGGATCGTACAGGTGTGCTGGCAACAACACTAGGTGACACAAGCAATACTGGGGAGGGTGTCGACTGGGAATCTCATTAACTATAAATGAACAAAGAAAGAGCCTTGTTTCCCCTGTAGGCCTGATGATCCTTTCCTTCACTGTAAGACGCTAGACAGCTAGGAGATACTGGCAAGGAGAATCATATCAGAACAATTGCCCAGTCTGGGAAGCCTCTTTATTTTCATGGCTTTGAGACACCCTAGCTCAGCATAGAGGCATCAAGTGGCCAGAGTACACAAAGAAGGGGCGGTTACCACAACATGCAGCCTAAACCAAGATGTACTTTTCATCCCTGTGGACTTCTGAGCACACTGACAAGGTGGCTCTGACAGGAAGATCCTGTCACAATTGCCTAAACTGTAAAACAGACATCATCTTGACAGATCAGAGACCACTTTCTTCTGTCTAAAGACACAGCTTGGGAAACTTCTACTCCTTCCTAAGTCAACTCCATCAGGATAGTAGGACCCTCAGTAGTACCAGAGATACCAAACAGACACAAATATCACTGTGAAGTCTCTGAAAATTGAATTGTCATTAGAAATCCATAAAAATAGACCAGGACCCATGTGCTAAACATAAACTTACTGCTGAATAAAAGACTTAAATAAGACTCAAAGTCTCCTAATAGATAAAATATCTACGAGGAAAAAAAATCACCTGTTGTTCCAGGATATAGAAAAAAAAATTCACATGGAATGAGAAAAGAAAAATAACTGACATCAACATTGACAAGAATCAAATGGTGGAATGATCCAATAAATCTTTAAAGCAGCCATCACAAAAATGTTTCAAGAATAAATTACCAATCCCTTGGAAAAAAATATAAATTTCAAGAAAGACATAGAAGTTACAAGAATAAAATGGAAAGGGGCACAGTCCTTAAGCACCTGCCTTCAGCTTGGGTCATGATCCCAGGGTCCTGGGTTCTAGCTCCAAATAGGGCTCCCTGCTTGGCAGGAAGCCTGTGTCTCCCTCTCCCACTCCCACTGCTTGTGTTCCTTCCCTTGCTGTGTCTCTATCAAATAGATAAACAAAATCTTAAAAAAAGAATAAAATGGAAATTAACTAAAAACACTTACTGAAAAAACTCACTGGGTGCAGTAGTGTAGAGAGGACATAGGATATAATTAGTGAAGTTGTGGACAGACCAATAGAATTTACCCAATTGCAACACCAGAGAGAATGCAGAATTTTAAAAATATAGATTCTCTGGGACTTAAAGGACAATGAAAAGGATCATCATCCATACTATCAGAGTCCTAGAAGGAGAAGAAATATAGAGTGGCTGAAATAATGGCTGAGCTTCCAAATTTGGTGAAATATAAAAACTTACAGATTAAGAAACTGAGAAAATACAAATAGAATGAATCCAGATAAATCCATACTAAGACACAGTTTGACTTCTGAAAACTAAAGAAAAATAATCTTGAAAGCAGCCAGATAGAAATAATGTGTTATCTATAGGAGAACACAAATTCAAATTACAAGAACTTTTTCCCATGTAGAAAGGGACAGTATTTTTCAACTGCTGAAAGAAAAGAACTGCCAACTGCTAATTCTATGTCTGTCAGGGCTATTTCTCAGGAATGAAGGTATTTATTTATTTATTTATTTATTTATTTATTTATTTATTTGACAGAGAGAGAGAGATCACAAGTAGGCAGAGAGGCAGGCAGAGAGAGAGGAGGAAGCAGGCTCCCTGCCGAGCAGAGAGCCCGATGTGGGCCTCGATCCCAGGACCCTGAGATCATAACCTGAGCCGAAGGCAGAGGCTTTAAACCGCTGAGCCACCCAGGTGCCCGAATGAAGGTATTTAAATAAATGAGAACAAGCAAAGACTATTTACTCAGTGCTTGCTATAGCAAGGGAGTTGGATATCATCACTTAAATTTGGCAGAGATTGGGCGCCTGGGTGGCTCAGTGGGTTAAAGCCTCTGCTTTCAGCTCAGGTCATGATCTCAGGGTCCTGGGATCGAGGCTCGCATCGAGCTCCCTGCTCAGCAGGGAGCCTGCTTCCCCCTCTCTCTCTCTGCCTGCCTCTCTGCCTCCTTGTGATCTCTCTCCCTCTGTGAAATAAATAAATAAAATCTTTAAAAAAATAAAAATAAATTTGGCAGAGATACCAAGGCAAGCAGAGGATATGGAAATATTTATAATGAATAAAGGGAAAGCCTTCAGGTATGCCCTGATTGGAAGCTGCTTAAATGAAGAAGCTGGAAGCAAGCCAACCTGTAGCAAGGCATCCTGAAGGATTAGTTAGGGGGATATACTTGGCTTTCACCACTTGGTCATTTGCTAGAAACTGGAAATATAAACTGTCACTTATTGATGAAGTCCTGACTGCTACAGAGTTTATAGGTTGACTTCCTGGACTAGTTGTGGCAGAGGGTGGTTTGTCTTCCCATGATGGTTTCTGCAGGTTGTGGGCTAGTGTTCTATTTTAAAATATGTGTGGCTGTTGTCTGTTTAGTTATCTAGGATCTCAAATGAGAAATAAAGGCATTCTTCTGATCAAGAAAAGCCAAAGGAATTTATCTTCACAGACCCACCGTTAAAGAATGCCTAAGCGAACTTCTTCAAACAGAAAATGATAAAATAAACCCTTGCAGGAGGCACATGGGTGACTCAGTCAGTTAAATGCCTGCCCTCAGCTCAAGTCATGATCTCAGGGTCCTGAGATCAAGTGCCACATTAGGCTCTCAGCTCAGTGGGGAGTCTGCCTCCCTCTCTCTCAAATAAATAAACAAAATCATAAAAAAAAAAAAAGGAAAAACTCTCGGAGGATAACGAAAAAATAAACAAACTAAAAGAAAATTCCAAGGGCAAGATGGCGGACGACTAGGAGACCAATTATCATCAGGTCCCAGGAATTCACCCAGATAGCTATCAAACTATTCTGAACACCTACAAATTCTACCTGAGATCGAAGAGAAGAAGAGCAGCAATTCTAGGAACAGAAAATTGGCCACTTTCTGGAAGGTAGGACATGCGTAGAAGTGAATCTGTGGTGACTGGAAGATAGACCCAGGGGGAGGGGCTGGCTGCTGGGAAGGGAGCGAGCAGCAGAGCACAGACTCGGAACTGTTAGAAGTTGGCTCCACTGAGGGACATCGCCCCAGAGACCAAGCCGGGGGTGAAACCCCTGCAGGGACAGTGTGGTCTCAGGACCCACGGGGACACAAAAAGACCAAGGGTGTCTGAGGGCGACTGAGCTCCCAGGTCTCAGAGAGAAGCTGGCAGGAGAGATGGAGCTGAGCTAAGAAGGGGTGTCTCAGCTTGGCGTTGCCTTGGGCTGTGATCTGAAGCACAGCCGGGCCACTGATCTGTGAGCGGGGACCCCATGGGCGGCAGACCCGGAGAGACTCACCTTCCTCCTCCGGGAGCAGTGGCGTGGGAGCGGCTGCAGGAATCTGCCGGGTTCAGAGATTCTAAACAGGGCCGCGCCAGAGATAGAGACACTGGGTCACAGGCCGGGTGAGCTCGGAGAGCGGCCGGAGACCAGGAGACGGGAGGGACTACTTTTCTCTGAGGTGCACTGAGGGCTGAGGTCCCAAGTTGTCAGCTCCTCCGGGTCGGAGACTGGGAGCCGCCATTTTCAGTCCCGTCCTCCAACGAGGTACAGAAAGCGTTCAGGGAACAAAAGCTCCCAAGAGCGAACCCGAGCTGATTACTAAGCCTGGCCCCTTGGCGAGGGCAGTGGCAATCCGCCTCGGGCAGAGACAACTGAGAAACACAGCAACAGGCCCACCCCAGAAGACCAGAAAAAACAAACAAACAAACAAACAAACAAACATCCACTCAAAGTCAAGTTCAAGATTACTGAGAATTGTGGAACTCTGGAGCTAGGGGAAAGCAAGGCAGAGAATTCATGGCTTTTTCCCCATGATTCTTCAGTCTTTCAAAGTTAAATTCATTGAATTTTTTTTCTTTGAATTTTTTTCTTATTTTTTCTTTTAAATTTTTTCCCTTTTCCTATTTTAAAGTTCTTAACTCTTATATCTTATCAACGCTTTTTAATCTTTTTAAAATTTTCATTGTTATAATCATATTTTATCCCTTCATTGTTTCAAACTTATTTTTTGTATACTTATAGGGTCTGTACAATTCACCAGTCTAATAGTGATGGATAGATAGATAGATAGATAGATAGAGAGTCATAGACAGACATAGATAAAGAAGCAGAAATAGATAATATAGATATAGAATTTTGTTTTATTCATTTTTGTTTTGTTTTGTTTTTGTATGATTTTATTTTTGGGTTTTTTTTGTTGTTGTTGTTGTTGTTGTTTGTTTGTTTGTTTTCCCTCTTTCTTTTATCCCCAGTTCCAGGCCTCTTCTGAGTAGGTTAATTACCTGAGTAGGTAATTTCTCTGGGGTCAGTGTTACANGTTCTCTCATCCATCTATTCCTATCTGCATAAAATGACAAGGCGGAAAAAATCAACACAAAAAAAAGAACAAGAGCCAGTAATGACGGCTAGGGACCTAATCAATGCGGACATTAGTAATATGACAGAACCAGAGTTCAGAATGACGATTCTTAAGGTGCTGGCTGGGCTTGAAAAAAAAATGGAAGAAAATAGAGAAGCTGTCTCTAAAGAAATAAAAGACCTTTCTGGAGAAATAAAAGAACTAAAATCTAACCAAGCTGAAATCAAAAAAGCTATTAATGAGGTGCAATTGAAAATGGAGGCTCTTACTGCTAGGATAAATGAAGCCGAAGATAGAATTAGTGATTTAGAAGACAAAATGTCAGAGAAAAAAGAAGAGGATGAAAAGAGAGACAAACAACACTGGACCATGAGGAGAGAATTAGAGACATAAGTGATAGCATAAGATGAAACAATATTAGAATAATTGGGATCCCAGAACGAGAGAGAGAGGGGGTCAGAAGGTATATTGGAGCAGAACTTAATACAGAATTACCCTAATCTGGCAAAGGGAACAAGCATCAAAAGCCAGAAGGCAGAGTGAACCCCACCAAAAATCAATAAAAATAGGTCCACATCCCGTCATCTAATAGTAAAACTTACAAGTCTTAGTGACAAAGAGAAAATCCTGAAAGCAGCTCGGGACAAGAGGTCTATAACATACAATGGTAGAAATATTAGATTGTCAGCAGACCTATCCACAGAGACCTGGCAGGCCAGAAAGAGCTGGCATGATGTATTCAGAGCACTAAATGAGAAAAATCTGCAGCCAAGAATACTATATCCAGCTAGGCTCTCACTGAAAATAGAAGGAGAGATAAAAATCTTCCAGGACAAACAAAAACTCAAGGAATTTGCAAACCCCAAGCCAGCCCTATAGCAAATATTGAAAGGGGTCCTCTAAGCAAAGAGAACCTAGAAGAAACAAAGACCAGAAAGGAAGAAACACAATATACAGTAACAGTCACCTCAGAGGCAATACAATGGCTCTAAATGCATATCTCTCAATAGTTATTCTGAAGGTAAATGGACTAAATTTCCCAACTAAAAGACACAGGGTATCAGAATGGATAAAAAAACAAGACCCATCGATATGCTGTCTACAAGAAACTCATCTTACACGCAAAGACACCTCCAGATTTAAAGTGAGGGGATGGAAAACAATTTACCATGCCAATGGACAGCAAAAGAAAGCTGGAGTGGCAATCCTTATATCAGATAAACTAGACTTTAAGGCAAAGAATATCATAAGAGAGGAGGAAGGACACTATATCATACTAAAAGGATCTGATCTAACAATCATAAATATCTACGCCCCTAACATGGGAGCAGCCAAATACATAAACCAATTAATAACAAAATCAAAGAATCACATTGACAATAATACAATATTACTAGGGGACATTAACACCCCCCTTACTGAAATGGACAGATCATCAAAGCAAAAGATCAACAAGGAAATAAAGGCTTTAAATGACACCCTGGACCAGTTGGACATCACAGATATATTCAGAACATTCCATCCCAAAACAACAGAATACACATTCTTCTCCAGTGCACATGGAACATTCTCCAGAATAGACCATATTCTGGGTCACAAATCAGGTCTCAACAGGTACCAAAAGATTGGGATCATTCCCTGCAAATTTTCAGACCATAATGCTCTCAAACTAGAACTCAACCACAA
>LNAC01001007.1:217368-236407 GCA_002007465.1 Ailurus styani | reverse complement strand
CAGGAGAAGAGAAATCATAAAAGATCAGAGCAAAAATCAATGAAATAGAAACCAAAAGAACAGTGGAACAAATCAACGAAATAGGAGCTGGTTCTTTGAAAGAATTAATAAGATTGATAAACCCCTGGCCAGACTTATCCAAAAGAAAAGAGAAAGGACTCAAATTAATAAAATCATGAATGAGAGAGGAGAGATCACAACCAACACCAAAGAAATACAAACAGTTTTAAGAACGTATTATGAGCAACTCTACACCAGCATATTTGACAATCTGGAAGAAGTGGATGCATTCTTAGAGAAATATAAACAACCAAAACTGAACCAGGAAGAAATTGAAGACTTGAATAGACCCATCACCGGTAAGGTGATTGAAGGAGTCTTCAAAAATCTCCCAATAAACAAGAGCCCAGGGCCAANCAGGGCCAGACGGCTTCCCAGGGGAATTCTACCAAACATTTAAAGAAGAATTAATACCTATTCTCCTGAAACTGTTCCAAAAAATAGAATTGGAAGGAAAACTTCCAAACTCCTTTTATGAGGCCAGCATTACCTTGATCCCCAAACCAGGCAAAGACCCCATCAAGAAGGAGAATTATAGACCAATATCTTAAATGAACACGGATGCAAAAATCCTCAACAAAATAGTAGCCAATGGGATCCAGCAGCACATAAAAAGGATTATTCACCACGACCAAGTGGGATTTATTCCTGGGATGCAAGGTTGGTTTAACATTCGCAAATCAATCAATGTGATACAAGACATTAATAAAAGAAAGAACAAGAACCATATGATCCTCTCAATAGATGCTGAAAAAGCATTTGACAAAGTACAGCACCCTTTCTTAATCAAAACTCTTCATAGTGTAGGCATAGAGGGTACATACCTCAATATCATCAAAGCCATCTACGAAAAACCCACAGCGAATATCATTCTCAATGGAGAAAAACTGAGAGCTTTTCCCCTAAAGTCAGGAACACGGCAAGGCTGTCCACTATCACCACTGCTATTCAACATAGTACTACAAGTCCTAGCCTCAGCAATCAGAACAGAAAGAAATAAAAGACATCCAAATTGGCAAGGGGAAGAGGTCAAACTCTCACTCTTTGCAGATGATATGATACTTTATGTGGAAAACCCAAAGGACTCCACTCCAAAACTGCTAGCACTCATACAGGAATTCAGTCAAGTGTCAGGATATAAAATCAATGCACAGAAATCAGTTGCATTTCTATATACCAACAACAAAACAGAAGAAAGAGAAATTAAAGAGTCAATCCCATTTACAATTGCACACAAAATCATAAGATACCTGGAAATAAACCTAACAAAAGAGGCAAAGAATCTGTATTCAGAAAACTATAAAGTACTCATGAAAGAAATTGAGGAAGACACAAAGAAGTGGAAAAACATTCCATGCTCATGGGTGGGTAGAATAAATATTGTGAAAATGTCTATGCCACCTAGAGCAGTCTACACAATTAATGCAATCCCCATCAAAATACCAGCAATTTACTTCAAAGAAATGGAACAAATAATCCTAAAATTTATATGGAACCAGAAAAGACCCCGAATAGCCAAAGGAATGTTGAAAAAAAAAAGCAAAGTTGGCGGCATCACAATTCCAGATTTCAAGCTCTATTACAAAGCCGTCATCATCAAGACAGTATGGTACTGGCACAAAAACAGACACATAGACCAGTGGAACAGAATAGAGAACCCAAAAATGGACCCTCAACTCTATGGTCAACTAATCTTCGACGAAGCAGGAAAGAATGTCCAGTGGGAAAAAGACAGCCTCCTCAACAAATGGTGTTGGGAAAACTGGTCAGCCACATGCAGAAAAATGAAACTGGATCATTTCCTTACACCACACACAAAAATAGACTCAAAATGGATAAAAGAGCTCAATGTGAGAAAGGAATCCGTCAAAATCCTTGATGAGAACACAGGCAGCAACCTCTTCGACCTCAACCGCAGCAACTTCTTCCTAGGAACCTCACCAAAGGCAAGGGAAGCAAGGGCAAAAATGAACTATTGGGACTTCATCAAGATTAAAAGCTTTTGCACAGCAAAGGAAACAGTCAACAAAACCAAAAGACAACTGACAGAATGGAAGAAGACATTTGCAAATGACATATCAGATAAAGGGCTAGTATCCAAAATCTCTAACNCAAAGGAAACAGTCAACAAAACCAAAAGACAACTGACAGAATGGAAGAAGACATTTGCAAACGACATATCAGATAAAGGGCTAGTATCCAAAATCTCTAACGAGCTTCTCAAACTCAACATCCATAAAACAAATAACCCAGTCAAGAAATGGGCAGAAGACATGAACAGACATTTCTGCAAAGAAGACATCCAAATGGCTAACAGACACGTGAGAAAGTTCTCAACATCACTCAGCGTCAGAGAAATACAAATCAAAACCACAGTGAGATACCTCCTCACACCAGTCAGAATGGCTAAAATCAACAAGTCAGGAAATGACAGATGTTGGCGAGGTTGCAGAGAAAGGGGAACCCTCCTACACTGTTGGTGGGAATGCAAGCTGGTGCAGCCACTCTAGAAAACAGTGTGGAGATTCCTCAAAAATTTGAAAATGGAACTACCCTATGACCCAGCAATTGCACTACTGGGCATTTACCCTAAATATGCAAAGGTAGTGATCCTCAGGGGCACGTGCATCCGAATGTTTATAGCAGCAGTGTCCACAATATCCAAACTATGGAAGAACCTAGATGTCCATCAACAGATGAATGGATAAAGAAGAGGTGGTATATATATACAATGGAATACTATGCAGCTATCAAAAGAAATGAAATCTTGCCATTTGCAACGACACGGATGGAACTGGAGGGTATCATGCTGAGCGAAATAAGTCAATCAGAGAAAGACAGTTATCATACGATTTCTCTGATATGAGGACATTGAGAGTCAGGGTGGGGAGTCGTGGGGGTTTGGGAGGGAAATATAATGAAACAAGATGGGATGGGGAAGGAGATAAACCATAAGAGACTCCTAATCTCACAAAACAAACTGAGGGTTACTGGGGGGTGGGAGGGTACGGATAGGGTGGATGGGTTATGGACATTGGGGGGGGGGTTTGTGCTTTGGTGAATGCTGTGAAAGATGTAAGCCTGATGATTCAGAGACCTGTACCCCTGCGGCAAATAATAAAAAAATTAAAAAATTAAAAATAAATAAAATAGAAAAAAATAAAAAATAAATATAATAAAAGAAACTTCCATCAGTTTTCCAAATAATACTTGATAATATAATAAAAATTATAAAATAATTGATACTGAAAACGATGATCTTTAAAAAGTAGCAAAGGTAAAGGGACATTTTGAGTACAGCTGCTATAGAAAATAGTGTGGAGTTTCCACAAAAACTAGAAATAGAATCACTATTTGATGAAGCAATTCCTCTTCTGGATATATATGTAAAGGAGATGAAATCACTATCTCAAGAAATATCTGTAGTCTCATGTTCATTTCAGCCTTAGTCCCAGTAGCTAATACAGGGAAACAACCTAAGCGCCCATCAACAGATGAATGGACACACGCACACACAGTGTACATGCACACACAGGAATATAATTCAGATAAAAAAAAGAAATCCTTCTGTTTGCTACAATAGACCTTGATGCCATTATATTAATTGAAATAAGTTAGAGAAAGAAATCCTATATGTTATCACTTCTATGTGGAATATTAAAAAAAATCAACTTAAAGAGAATAACATGAAGGTTACCAGAGCCTTAGGATTGGGAAACATGGGGAGATGTTGTAAATGGGACACCTGGCTGGCTCAGTCAGTAGAGCAGGCAACTCCTGATCTCAGGTTTGTGAGTCTGAGCCCCATGCTGGGTGTAGAGATTGCTTAAAAAGAAAATCTTAAAAAAAAATAAAGAAGAAAAGAAAGAAACTTTCAGTTATAAAATGAATAAGTTCTGGGGGCCTAATATACAACATAGTGACTACATTGTATTGACTATATTATATTGTAAAATTGAAAACTGTCGTGAGAGTGGAGCTTTAATGCTCTCATTGTAACAACAACATAATGGTATTACAAGAGGTAAAAGAGTTCATTACTAACCTTATTCTGGTAAATATTTCACAACATATACCTGTATAAAAACATCACATTGTACTTTAATCTTATACAAGGTTTTATGTCAACTATACCACAATAAACCTGAAAAATAAATGTTAAAATTAGCAAAATAGAAAGGCAACTTGAGAGTTCCTTATTGTGATGGAACTGTTGTTATCTATTTTGTCTGTGGTGGTAGATACACAAACTACGTATGTAATAAAATTGCAAAGACCTACATACACACACACTTTACACAAAACAGGAAAGCACTGAGTAAGCTTGGTGGATTTTAACAATTTCAAGTTCCCTGGATGTGATATATTATAGTTCTGCAAGAGGTCATCATTGGGAGAATCTGGATAAAGGATACACAGGATCGCTTTGCATTCTTTCTTAAAATTGCATGTAAATCTACAATAACTGATTATGTGTAGTTAAATAAAAGAGCACAAGCCACAAAATAAAGTAAAATAAGGATATTTTCTCAACATATATAAGTTAAAAAAATTATCATCAGAACATCAGTACAAGAAATACTAGGTATGAGCACTAGGATACTAGATGGAAATCTAGATCTACACAAGGAATGAAGAGCATCAAAAATGGTAAATATGTATGTGCAATTTATATTACATGCAACTTACATTCCAGAAACATATTTTCTTCACCTCTTTTCTTTGACCTATATGAAATTTGAATTTTCTTTATTTTTATCTAAAGGATATAGAATTATAATTTGGAGTTTGAAAGAAGAACCTTAATTAAAATCATGGCTCTACCACTCACTAGCCATATGACCTTCAGAAAATAGTATTTGTAAAATATCCTTTTTCAATCTGACATTATTAGCTGTGGGGATGAGGTAATATGTGTCAAAACAGCTAGTGCCTAAAATTCACAATGTTTATTTCTTAAATATTGCCTTATTTTCTTTCTCTGTATCAGATTTTGTCTTCCTAAACTTTCCCTCACACAGTCTTATTATCACTGAGGTCTCAAACATTTTAATTAAAACAACCACCACCCGAACCTTATTTCAATTGTCACCCAATTTTCTAACACTAATTAAGAGTTAGATGAGGTCCTCCATCTTATCTCTCATGGTTTAAGTAAAAGATTTTTGAATTTATATATAGTATATCTATATATGTATTATATATATGTATTATCATTGATATATACATATATATATCAATGATAATTTTTGAAGCATCTGTATAATTTTTTTTGTTGACTTATATGTTTGTTTCTTTGCTGTCACCCATTTAGAACTACTGATATTGTTGTATTGAGAGACTAGGCACTTTACTATGGACTAGGGAAAAATTGTCAACAATTTCAAATTTCAGCAATTGTTTCATTCTTTAAAATCCCTTAAGTAGGAAGATTAGGAGACCAGAAATATTTTACACTTTATTTTCACAGATTACCAAAGACAGCTTGCTGCTGCTGTTGGCTGCATTGTCTATAGCACTACAGAATTTTTGAGTTAGGTAGAAAATATTCTACTGAGATTATGAATGATCACTTTGGTGATGTTTTTATCCAGGTCAGATTATCATATACACAAACATTAATTTTACAATTCTGTTATATAATTTACTGATCATTTAAATCCAAGTATACAAATGTTTATTAAACACTAACTTTATGTCACATGCCATGCTTGCCATTGTTAAATAACTTATGTAAGATATGTTCTCAGCCCTCAAGGAGACATAATTTGTCTGTTTACCTCCTGCTGATTTCTTCTAAGGAATACATTTCCATTTAAGGCTCTATTACAGGTAAGAAATTTTTATTAAGCTGTTAGTGTTCTCAGAACCCTCTGCTCAATATCAAATTAAATAGTAAAAGAGAACTGACAGTTACAACTAATAGTGAAAAGGGGACTAGAATTGTATGTTCATGCAGGTTATCATGAAAATTAAATTGTATCAAAGATACACTATTTATTGACACCATTTATATGTCAAGATAAAAAATACTAGTATGAATTCACTGAAATTCAAAGAGTTAAATACATTTAGTTTTAGTTTGTGCTAATGTTTTATCCTTCCCCTTCACCAGCTTATAACTCCTCAGTTAATTTATAATAGAAGAAAATAAACATAAATTTTAAAAAATGCTTTTGTGATTTATTTTATAGCATTTCTTGATAACTTGAAGTTATTAAAGCCAAAACGCAGAGTTCATTAAAATGAACACTGAAACTTCGTACCACTTTTAGATCTACTTTTAGACTCAGCCCAGCAGTAACAAAGGCATCTAGTCCTTTGGAGAAAAAAAAAAAGTCAAAAGGCCAAGATATGCAATCCTATTGCATATTTTTTTTCTTTCTTTTAAAGACAGCATTTTTATTCCTCAGATAATTAGAACGAACATTTTATCAGCTATTATGCAAAGTAGCAATTTAAATAGGAGTGAATAATGTCTTCTGATTTATATTTTTGGGTTTTTAAAAATCTTATTTATAAGGTATTTTCATAACTCAGTAATGTCTAGATTGGTTTTCCTTAGGAGTCGTATTGCTTTTATCCATCTATTTTGAATGAAAATTTATATTTATATCCTATGTAATCTCCTTTGTAAGCAACACATAATTACTAACAACATATAAACAAGTATAATGTCGATAATACAGAAAAACACAATATATTTAGTTGTTTTGAGGTCATAGTTTTGCAAAATATTTTAGTTCATCAACAGCTAACAGAGACCAAATATGTGAAAAGGAGATTATGTAACCATTTTTGGTAGCCAAAATTCTCTTTGAATATGCATCATCAATCTGGCCATTCATCTATGTATTAAAGAATTTTATGGACTATATTACCAAATATCCTATTGGATATTTTAAGCAATTTGCAAACTTATTTAAGTTGGGAAGTAATTTAAGTTATGCTGATAATCTCCTTATACAGATAGATACCTGATAGTCCATGAAAAATCTGAATACATGACTATTTTTGGATTTCCAAAGATAGTAATATTGATCAGTGCCTGTTTAAAATAAGAGGCAGGGGCGCCTGGCTCAGTGGCTCAGTGGGTTAAAGCCTCTGCCATCTCAGGGTCCTGGGATTGAGCCCTGCATCGGTCTCCTTGCTCAGCAGAGAACCTGCTTCCTCCTCTCTCTGCCTGCCTCTCTGCCTACTTGTGATCTCTCTCTGTGTCAAATAAATAAATAAATAAATAAATAAATAAATAAATAAATAAAATCTCTATAAAATAAGAGGTAAATAATTACCACCAGAATGTTCTCTTTTTCTTCTCACATCAAAGATACAAAAAAAAATATTTACTGTGTTAAAATTAGACAACATTACAAATATTGAACACAAAATGAGGAAATTTAGAATTTTAGGTCAAATTAGAGATTTTACTTAATTTTTAAAAATTCATTAATTAGAAAGAATTTAGATTGATGTTATTGATCTATGTCCATTCTTTAATGTATTTCTTAAGTCCTGAAAACATCTACTAGAAACAATATTGTCACTCTCTACTTCTCTTCTTACAATTTTAGGTGATAAGAAAAACATAAAAAGTATGTTTGGTTTTTATTTTTATTTTTTAAAAGATTTTTTTAAATTATTTATTTTGCAGAGATAGAGAGCCAGGAGCACAAGTGGGGAGTGGGGGTTGGCAAGAGGGAGAGGGAGAAGCAGGCTCACCATTGAGCAGGAAGTAGATCCCAGGCTCCTGGGATTATGACCTGAGCCAAAGGCAGACAAGTCAACCTAACCTACTAAGCCACCCAGGTGCCCCATTGCGTTGGTTTTTAATTATGGTTTAGGAAACAGTAAAATGGTGAAACAATTTGACATAAATCTCTTAGTACAGACTGAGAACTCACTAATCCAAGTTCATAGTTATGTGAACATGAAATCAACAAACACTATTTGTGCCTAAGAAAATGTTCTACCAAGGAATTAAGAATAGGAGAACTATGAAGAAGAGAAAGGGGAATATTTTTAAATACATGTAAAATATTTTAGTTCCTTGAGGAATAATTAGAATATACGTAATAAACCTCAGCATGTGTCCTGTTGTTGTCACATTAGAACATTAATTTCTGACAAAATCTATGTGCTCACACATCTTTTTTGCACTCTGAGTTTCATTTTTTTTTCAATCTGACAAAACTAAAAGAAGACTTGTATGTGATCATCTACTACTGAGTCATATGGTCTTCTCAGCTAAACAGTGATCTAAGACTTGAAAGCTAAAATATCAGAGTGCCTTTACCTAGTAGCATTTGCTAAATAATAACAAAAGCTATAATACTAAAATATAAACATTTATTATGAATATATTTTTAAATAATATACATTTTTCATGTGTGACTTATATTAGTTGAAAGGAGTCATCCTGGAATAATATCTCTGCATATTATAGATTGATATTTTCCTTTTTTCTTAGATATGTGCTTTATAAATTATCTCTTTGTAATCATATTATTACGTTAAATTCTCAGTTTATTTTTGCTTCTTTTTTTCTTCAAAAAGGAATATATTCAACATAGTTGCATCAAATATCAAGATATAAAGTCTATTTACATATACCTATAAAAACATACTGTCATGTTATAAAACATGTTATAAAATTGCACAGAACTAAATGCATAGGGGCTCCTGGGTCTTCCAGCCAGTTGAGTGACCAACTCTTAATTTTGGCTCAGGTTGTGATCTCAGGGTCCTTGATCCAGCCCCAGTATGGGGCTCTGGACTCAGCGGGGAGTCTGGTTCTCTCCTTCTGCTCTCCCCCACCACTTGCACTCTTTCTAAAATGAATCAGTCTTTAAAAAATAAAATTTAAATTAAATACATTAAATTGCAGGTGAAACTGGTAAAATCTGGGTAAAGTGGGTAGGTTTTATCAATGTCAGCTTCCTAATGTTGATATTGTTCATAGTTACACAGGATCTTAACACTGAGAAAAACTGGGTGGAAGGTAGAGCAGACCTCTCTATATTACTCCATACACCTGTGTGAGAATGGACAATTATCTCAAAAAAAATTTGTCATATCTATGATATTGTATATTAAAATTAAGAGTTAAGAAAGTGTACATGTGTGATATTATATGTAATAAGGACAGATAGATAACATACATTATGAAAACTTTTTACATTGCCCACCAAGCATTAACTCCATACATCTGGTGAAGCATATTCCCTCCTTAATTTTAAAACTAGTGATATTAGATTACAAAATAAGAATGAATTTATATGCTTTAAACCAGAATTCTTCACTTGTATTTTCACTTCAATCCATGATTGAAGCATGGAGGAAGTCATATATAATTTTAAGAATGACTATTTGAAGCAACAATAGAATCTTCTTTGTATTAATATTAATACTCTTTTTCTCACAATCATTGAAAGGTTCTACACTAATTCTCTATGTGTAGGATCTTTCCACCTTTTAAACTTATTCATATTCTTTCAAATAAAACCTTATTTCTCTTGAAGTAAATATAACATTTTTAAATTTTTTTCTGAAATTCTGTGAGTCCCAAATGATCAAAAGCCCTCACACATAATTCAAAAGAGTTGAACAATAATATCACTATGAAAATGGAGGTCTAATTTTAAGAAATAAAGTCTCTTTAAGTTGAATAATTGTAAGCTCCTTAGATTTCCCTTCCCCTCTCCTTTGTAAATTTATATTCCTTGATTTGTTGACTTTCTGAGACCTAGCCTAAGGTTCTTTCCTCCTACTCCTTCCTGAGGTAGTTTTAATAGGTCAAGGCATCAGTGATAAACATACACAGATAACTCACATTAGTCTCTAGCATAAATCCACCTCCTGATATTCCAAATCCATACAGCCACTTGTCTTATCCAACTTGGCTTCATTGTTGTAATGGGCACTGTAAGGCCCAGCTGGATAGTCCCTTAGGAATGAGAGACTTACTTATACACTCCCAGAAATCCTACCAGCAACCAACTCTCAGCTGCTAGTCCTTTTAAGACTCTATTCAGCTGCTGAGAGTCATCACTCGCAAGACATTTTCCTCTATTTAGGGCAGCTCACATAAAACCTCTACTATATGGGGACATAATGCCCAACACTCTCCCTATACGAGGATCACTATATTTAGACAGCATCAGAGTGGTTGGCTGAATCGTTCTGCTGAAACTATATTATAAGGGAACTTTTTTCTCTGCCCAATTCTGCTTTTTTTCTTTACCTTCCACAGGTGGTTCTCTATCTAGGACTTGCTTCCTGTGGAACGCAATCTGTGGCAATCCATAATTGTTGTGGTTCTGTAAAATGGATACTAAGATACAGCTGGATCCCACCTCACCCAGAGAGCAGTGAAGATACCGTCACTGACCCTGGCAACCTCAGACAGTCTCTAGCACAAGATGGTAGAACAATGTTAAAACTTTCCCTAATAACAAACTGGGATGATATTTTGATGCAGGAGGAGCTGCTAACTGCTGTGATGTGTCAATGTCTAGGAAATAATACTTAGGAAGAAAAAATTGGTGTTTGTTCCTAATATTGACTGCTATCCAAGGCCTTAGAAAAAGATAATCAAAGGGTAAGTGTGATCAATCCACAGTGAAAAGCTAAGTGTGAAGCCAGAAGGCCTCCTCTGTAGGTTGCAAAGAGGCTATTATATTTTGCCGCCCGAAAGTTAAAAAGGCAAAAAACAAGATTTGAAGCTTATCATAATTGAAAATATAGAGAAATTCAAAGGGCATTAAATTTCCACCACTGGCCTGCTATGCTGTCATTAAGGTGCTAGAGCGGAAAAAAATGTGACCCTGACATGTGGATAAGAATATCTAGATTGACACACCTGAAAATCTTGAATTCCCAAATTGCCCTGAACCCTCTGACCTTGAGGAAGATGTTCACTCCTCCCTATTAGAGACTGGCAGTACACCCACACCCTGCTTGAATATGATACAGCAGATGCCTATAGCGAAGGTCATGTGGCATCACAACCCATGCATAGGACTATATACCAAAACAGTTGTAGTACCTAAAAAACAGGTACCAGGAATGGCCCTGTCCGTACCCCAGGAGTATATTCTGAACCTGCTAGATCAAAAGAGAGTGGAACAGAAGGTTGGATAAGGTTTTATTAATGTGAGAGCACTCACCAGGATTCAAGATTGAATACAAATGCATAACTGTGGGAGATGGTGGGAACTTGTTCTGCAAGATAGTTCACAGGAACATGAAAACACAAATGTCGACCCTAAGGGAGATAAAATGACAAAATTTCATGGAAGACTGTGGAAATGGTATAAAGGCCTTCCTACTGTCCCCCAACACAGGAAAACTCTGAAGGTCTATCCCAGTGTCATATTCCCATTGGTGTGTTCTGAAGCCTTCACTGGGATTCCTCTCCCACAGAGCAGTTTCCCCTCTGTCTAGGCCTGCTTCCTTCCCTTACAAAGGTTATGATGATAAGAATATCCCAGGTATAAATGTGCATATTAATCTCCATCTTATTGTTCACTTCCTGAAACTAAATTTGAAACTCTGACTCAGGAGTGTCTCATGTCTAAATACAAATTCATGATGCTTAAAACTAAACATACTTCCTAGTTCAGACCATTTTTTATCCCTCATTTTATTATCTTGGGTAGAAGCCCAGGATTCACCTTCAACACTGCTCTCTTGTTCATGGCCCCTATATAATCCATGAGCAGTCCTATCTATTTTACTTTCTATATGTATTTTAAATACACATAGCCTTCTCCATATTTATTGCTTTAATTTAAAACTCATGAAACTATTTCTCCCTCAAAGAGTTAAGAAGCAATGATCTCTGAATTGGCCCCATCACATCCACTATTAATTTCTCCAAACCATCTGTCAGAATACTATTTTAAAATCAAAAGTGTATTAATACAATTTTGGAATCCTTAAATCACTTTCCTTTGCTTCTAAGAGCAAAATCTTTAGCATGGCTTCAAAGTCCAGAACAATCTAGTTTATTTCTTTTTCTGCAAGTCCACATACTTACCCTCATTGTCAGGGCTTCTGGCTCAGAGGGTTAGATTCTGAATAGTGTTATGCTTCCTCATTGCATGGGGCCTTTGAACATATATATCTTATCTGTCTGAAGATTTCCTTCCTTCCACCAGCTGCTTCCCATTGTTAATTGCCTTTTATGTTTATTCTGGTAAACCCTTCTACCTAGTATAGATTAAATCTCTCTGTTCATGCCCTCGTTTTATTGCATTTCTTTCTCTTTTATTGGTCACTGTACTTTATTTTTAATTACTTGTTTAATATATAACATCCTACATGTTCTAAATTCAGGATAGGTTATCTGTTTGTGGCAATACTTTACATATGCCAGATTATTATTTCCTGAATCAATTAAAATGTCTTTTATTGATTTCCAAAGGAAAACAAAACTTGCATAGGTGATATCTTTTTAACATGAATCTGAAGGAGTATCTGGTAAAGGGAAATAGGATGTAATGAGCATCTCAGAAATATACACACAAGGTAAGATGGGGAAATGTTGGCAGCCTACTAGTGGCACAGTTCCTGGCGATAGGAGTGTTTGGCAGTAGAAGAAAAGAGTTAACTAAAGTAATATAGCAGATTTTTACAACATCGTTTTAATATTTGTTTATAGTTCCCTGTGCCCTCTCATTAATTTAAAATTGCTTAATTATGCCATTTAAGACCATCCCAAAATGTAGGATCCATAGGATAACAAGTATATGAGAGTCAACTAATGACAAAGTTGTCATTAGTGTTCAAGAGGCATAGTAGAAAAAGTCAGGGACTTTTGAGGCAAATTAGAATTAGTTTCAAACACTGGCTTTGTAATTTACTGGGTGTGTATTGTGTAGTCTCTCTCAAACTTTTTAACTTCTCTGAGGTTTGGGGTGATATTACTTACTGACCTTCCATGCATAACAAAAGTGCATATACCAAACAACAGAAATGGAGTAAAAATGTTCTATGTCTGTACACAATATATACATATGTGTGTATACACATACACATATGCATACATCTATTCATATTATTAACATACATATCAAGCCAGTATTTTTCCTGCTATGTGACAAAATCACTGTGAGATTTGAAAACCAAACTTTTTTTTTTACCACAATTCTCTTTTAACTGTTCATTTTTAACAGTGCTGAGGCTGTTACAGTTTACTTAAATCTAACTCTGTGTAAGTGATGTCTAGAATGTGTGAAATCCTTTTCTGTTGCATTATCCTTACTTTCAAAATTTTGTGTATGTTAATAGTTATATATAAGCTACAGCTATTTTATTATTTTATATAACAGTATTGTGGTTTTTAGTTTTAATTATTATAACCAATAATCTGTGAGGAAATGACATTTAGAGAGAATGAATAACAAGAACTTTGACTGGATTTTTGTTCACAACTACTTTATTGGCTGCTATTATAGGTTTGTGATATGTATCAGGGGCTTGGGGAGTTATTTGTTGAGTTAATGAAACTTAAGTGCACAGCCTGCATTCAATCTCACATTTGCTTGATTTCAAATCCTGGACATAATCCAAAATCTCATCTTTCTTCTCAAATACAAGGTATAGCTCTCATAGATGGGAGATTGTATTAAGAATATCAAATAGCTTTAAACTTTCACTCTTTGTACATTATCCATTTTTGACCAAACATCAAGCTAGAGTGTGCTCAACTTCATCTTTAGGAGCCTCATTGTACATTAACAGTTTTATCACAGCTATATAATAATCAGTGCTCTCATTTTACCATTCTTTTTAAACTAACATTTGGATTTTATTATTTCTCTATTCTAATGTCATTTGTCTTGTCTCCCTTGGATGTTGATATAAAATTTCTGTCGTTCTTTCCAAAAGTGGGACTACATTTAGGTAGGATGAATGTATTATTAAATTCTCTTTAAAATACATTTCAAATACCATTAAATATGTCATGATCCCCTTGGCTAACATTTTTAGTGATGTAGCATATCACAATAATATATATTATTGTGCTTTATATATATATATAAATGATTTCTTTACCAAATTAAAATGTCTATAGTTAATAGAAAATTTTAATTGTTCCAACACATTTTGATAATTTTTATAATGAATGGGAACAATTAGAGTGTGGCACTGCATAACTTCTAGCAAACATATATTTAGTAGAATAATGAAAAAAATAAAAATGTGGTATTTTATTTGATAATATTATATAATTATATGACACTTCTGCTTTTATTAGCAAATAGCATCAAATAATTTTATTATTATATTCTCAGATAATCTCTGATAATATGATGGATGTCAAGGTAGTAATTTTCTCATAATACTTCTCAGACAAGTCAATAGTTTATATCAGTAAATTTGGTTATATCTCACATTTTTTGTTAGCCAATCACCATAACTATTTAGCAAGTTATTTCAACAAATCTTGCATTTTTGAATATTTACTTGAGTTTATAGAAAATCACACAAGATTATAGTATATATAAAATTCAGAACCTCTATATAGGAAGAAAAAGCACTTGTTTCTTTTTCAATTTTATTTCAATTCACACCCTAGATATTGTTCCAATTCTTAGATGGAAAAATCAGAAATTGGAAAGAGAGTGAGAAATAGCTGGACAAATTTCTCATTCTATGTGATACATGAGATGAAAGACACATTTTTAATGCTTTAAATTCTTTAGATTTGGGAGTGTGTTTGTCTCCAAGGCAAAAAGGGAAAACCGCTATCTTCTTTCATAAGCAGAATCTGTCATGGTAATTTTTAAAAAAATATTTATTCTTCACTCTCATATGAATTTAACCTTGCTCTATAATAAAACTAGTTGCTAAGGATTACAACTAACCTGGTAGAATATATTACAACAGAACATTGCAAATAATAGTTCTTATTAGAGATTCTTTTAAAATGACAGAGAGAAACTTTGTCTGCAAAAATGAAAATTACAATTCAACCAAAAGAGACTTTTTTTCCATACAAATTTTGAGTTTCTTAGGTGAAAGGTGTTAGGCAATTAGAAATGTATTCTACAATTAACTGCATGTGATTCAGGTATGGAGGAAGGCTTTATAATCATATGAAAGTAAGAAAATCCTCCTCAATTATAATTGCTGATTTAAAATTCTAGGGGAGGTGGATAGGGGTATGGGTGAACCTGGTGGTGGGTGTTAAGGAGGGCATGTATTGCATGGAGCACTGGGTGTGGTGCATAAATAATGAATCTTGGAACACTGAAAAAATAAAATTGAATAAATAAATAAAATTACAATAAAATATATATAATTCTGGGTTTGTACTTAAAAATTTGGGGAAGTTTGAGGATGATAATTAACCATACATTCCACCTCACCATTTTGAAATACTACACACACACACACACACACACACACACACACACACACACACACATTGGAATTAGCCAAGGATCAGCTATTTTACATTTAAAGCTAGATTGAAGAATCTTCCTTGGATACAAAGATAAACAAGCTTCTTAATTGTTTTCTTAATAGCACCATGCAAAGCAGAAGCGACTGTTAGAATTTTCTCCCATCGTTCCCCAGTGCTAACTGGTTGGAGAATAAGAGCAGAAAGAAATCGTATTATTTGCAGACAGATTTCCCCAGTCCCATAATTGAAACATGTTTGAGCTGTGCAAGCTGTCGCCTTGTCTCACTTTTAACAATTATGTATCAGTCCTTCTGTGAGGAAGAGAAAGCCGTGAGAAGAGAGGGCTGGACTGGAAGTGTTCTTCTGATAGTATTCCATAGACTTGTATGCTACTCTTCCAGTAATCCCTTCTGGAAAGAGGATGTGATTTCCCTTTTCTCAGTGAAAATGGGTAAAGAGGAATAAATATAGGCTTCCCACATAATGCATGCATAGTAGTCTGCCTTTATATTTTCCTCTGGATCTAGTTCTATTTCTACCTAGCTTTAAGACTGTGGTGTAAATATTTGTATTCTTTCATCTATGATATTAGTTTCCTTAAAAGACTGTTGCTTTGAACCTGAGTGAAGATTTATGAGTTCCAAATAGGCACTGCACTAGAAATTCTATTCAAGTACCCTGGAGCCTAGGGGGAAAGACAAGTGAACAAATCCAACTCAAATGAAGTCCTGACCTGTGTAGGCCAGTTGCAGAGTGATTTCACTTTCAAAGGAGCATTATACAGACATGAATTCTGATATTTACCTCCCCCTCACTCTTGAAGAGGCTTCTAAGAACACAGAAAACAATAATCTCTTCTTTTTTAATGTCTTTCTCTCTTCAAGTTTTCTCTTTCCTCATGCATAAGGTTCTTTATTGTGATCTCTCCACCTTGTTCTCCCTGTCCTTCCAAATTTGTTGCTTTCACAAGGAGGCATGTTTTTGATTTTATTTTTGTTGTTGTTGTTGTTGTTTTATTCTATCATCCACACTTGAGCAATGGGATTATCTTTCTTTTGCTTGTTATTCTTGGAAGAACCCACCTAATTGGTATTTTCCCTGTCCAACATATTTCTTTTTCTATTGTTTTTGTTTTTCCCAAGAAATGGTCTTCCGTAGTGATCTTGCCCAACATATTTCTGATTTTATTCACAAAAGCTTGTGGACTCATTTTTGGTGATGAAATTCTATTTCTAAGGGTATCAAAACAAGTAAATAAAGAGATAAACCTAGAATCTACTTTAGTGTGCAGGAAGACAAGAGAGCTCAGATACAAAGTGACCATTTTTGTCTAATTACACAGGGAGTTGTGTGATATGTGGTAAACATAAATTGAGAGCATGGAAAGGAATGGAATCCATACATGTTTGTTAAATTAGGTGATTCTGATCTAAGATGTGAAGAATAAATAGGAGATAATCAGATGAGGTAGAAGCTCAAGTCATTTCACATTGAAATAAGAGTACATGCAATGGGTCAGATTTGAGATGTAGACTGCAAATTTATGGATTAATTTGTTTAATTAATTAGTTTAAAATGGCTGGAGTTTAATGTGCATAGGAAATGAGATTAAACAACTTAGAAAAAAAATTGACCTTCTGGAACTTTCTATATAATGTTATTGAGTTTAGACTTTATATGGAAAATAATAGAATGACATCAAAGATTTGAAGTTTAGGGAATTACATGTATGTATTGTCATTTTTATGGTGCTCATTCTGACTGTAGAGTGAATTGATTGAAATAGAAATTTCATGTGATATGCACTGGCAGGCTACCTGTCAAATCAATCTTCTTTCTGGAACACAACTAAAGTTTATTTCCCAGATTGTTGACAGTTAGAAGTGACCATATATGGCTGAAATTTGGCCAGTAGAGGGTTAAGCTGCACCATTTCCAGGCCTGAGCCTAGAGGCTTTACAATAATGGATTATATTTTTTCCTTCTTTAGGCTGGGTGTTGGAAAAGAGAGTCCCTAGAAGGAGAGTCTGGGTCCCTGAGTCTCTGCTTGGAAGATAGCCCCACCCTTATCAGGAACATACATTTTAGAATTTATGTAAGTGAAAAATAAACTTCCATCATATTTGAGCCATATTAGGTTTTTAGGTTTGCTTGTTACAGCAGCTAGCACCCTTTTAACAAATACATATAAGTTAAAATTTACTACCTGATATAACAAATAATTAGAAACAAACAAATCAAGCTAAAGTCTAACTCCATTATGGGCTGGCATCTTGAAAGAATTAAATAATTTTCAGTCTTTGTGTAGGAATTATATAGTAGGTCTCTTAAACAACTGCAAGTGACTTAGTGTATAATTATAACTGTGCTAGACAAACTATATGCTTTTACTGCACTTTGATAAAGTAGTTATCAGAGGTTTTATAAGAGCTATTTGATGAAGTCAAGGAATTCTGCTTGTGTGAACACTCAGAGCTGTTCTTTTAGTCTTGTTGAATTTCTTTTTGTTGTGCACAGCTCTAGCATTACTTTTTCTTAGGCATATTTTTAATATGTACTGTATTATTTGGGTTATTTCATTGTTAGCAAAAGGAATGACTGATTAAGTGAACCAGGCTTCACCACTGAATAGGAATCAAAGAAGGATAAGCAGCAAAAAAGTTTGGCCAAGATCTCGCCATTATTACCTGATGATAATACTGTTGATAAGAATCTAATATTGCCATCTCTTTATTAAAAACAAAAACAAAAACAAAACAAAACAAAACAAAACAAAAAAAACCACTTGTTCTACAAAATCCCAGTTGGGGATTCACCTGGCCAAGTCTAAGGAATGTTCCCCTATCTCAACACTCATAGGAAAATCCTTGCTTTACCTCCCTTTCTTCCATGTTCGAAGGTGGATATCCATGAAATGTAGCATTCCTAAAAACCAAGAAGGAAATTTGGATATAGGCAATGAGAAGAGTTAACAAGTGATCATTATAATCAGCTTATCAATATGTTGCATTAAAGATGTATCTTTAAAGTAGTGTTTATACTAAGGTATACAAGGCATTTAGGGATACCTCTAAATCTCTACATATATCACAATCTGTGATGTCTACAGTTAGTCTTTAATATCTCACAGTTCTCTTAAATGCACAAAGACTTAAATTTTAATTAAAATTATAGGTTCCAAGAATATATTGGGGAGGTTGGGAGAAATGGAGGGAAAAAAACACATTTTTTTATGGTGTGGTATATTTTAGAATTTACAAAGCCATACTAAGCATGAAGGCTTTATGAAACTAATAACATCTAGGTAATACTTCAGTTTTGGAAGTAACATATGTAACCATGAAAGCAGGTTTGAATGTAACCACACCTTCTTCTTTGTAATTTTTTTCTTTTATAATCTATTGCTCAATATTCCCTATATACATGCTTATAAATTTAAATAAAGAGATATGTAGCTGTAGCTTAGAGAAAAATTTTTCTAAAACAGTAGTTAGATGATAGCAGTCTGCCTTTGGTTATATATATATATATATATATATGTATATATATATATATATATATATATAT
>LNAC01001007.1:110265-217332 GCA_002007465.1 Ailurus styani | reverse complement strand
ATATATATTTAAGCAATGGNTATATATATATATATATATATATATATATATATATATATATATATATATATATATATATATATATATATATGTTTGGAATTGTTCCTATAGCTTGAAATATGATATCTATGTTTTAATTTATTGTTTTCCTTACCTTTAAATCAAAACATATTTTAAAAATTCAAATGATGTGAGGAATTCTAAAGTAATTCTAAAGATTTTTTTTTTATTTATTTATTTCACAGAGGGAGAGAGATCACAAGGAGGCAGAGAGGCAGGCAGAGAGAGAGAGGGGGAAGCAGGCTCCCCGCCGAGCTGGGAGCCCGATGCGGGCCTCGATCCCAGGACCCTGAGATCATGACCTGAGCCGAAAGCAGAGGCTTTAACCCACTGAGCCACCCAGGCGCCCTAAAGTAATTCTAAAAGTCATTGATGAGAATCTTCTTTCCTCTTTGTTATAATGTTTACTTAAGAGTGAACTTTTCAATTATGGGTGTCGCTAGTTGTAATGACCCTGGCTGTATTCAGATCATTTTTGTTATATCTCTACTTAAAATAATATGCTGTCCTGTGTTTGAAATATTGTTTCATGGGACCACTCTCTTAGAAACATGATCCAGACATAGTTGCTGTTCTTTCTTTTTCATATTACATAATGCTTAGATCCAGGTAAGCTAAATTATGCTGTTAAAATGAACAAACTTCTAATCTTACTAACTTAGAATGAAAAGGAAAGCTTTTCATCATGGTTCAGATATATTTGTTAATTACTGATGGTAAAAAACTATGTACTGCCTATAATTTGAGTTAAACTAGGACCACCCAGATAGTTAACTGGCTACTTTTTTTTGAGAGGGAGATTTTTTTTCTCTATTTTTGAGTAATCTCTATACCCAATGTGGGCCTGAAACTCACAAACCTGGGTTCGAGAGCCACACGCTCCACTGACTGAAGCAGCCAGGTCCCTTAACTGACAACTCTAAATAGGGTCCTTATCATCATTGTTCCTTAAGATAGGCACTGCAAATCAAGTTAAATAGATCTATTGCCTATTAATTCTCCAGTGTAAGTTCTGAAGTGTTCTTTGATAACTTTTTCATTATTTAAGTCTTATCTTAAAAGATGGGGGATTTTTTAAGCACTAGGTTGAGCTAGTAGAAAAGTACTGGGGGATATTTGGGGAAAAGTTTGTCAATACAATTAGACCAATTATGTTTGCTAATTGGTGCTAACTGAAGTTAGACTCCTGTTGCCCCACATATACTGAAAGACAGGAGCCCTACATTTCTTTATTCCCCAGCTTTGAGGTATAATTGACAAAAATTTTATATACTTAAGGTTATGATTACATTTCAAAGAGATGGCTCAGGTCTTTGAGAAAGACATTTCTGGGTTCTAAAATGGTCAATATGCTGTAAAAAGATATATATACAAAGGGACAGAGAAAGAAATTACAGCTGAAGTTTTCTAAAGCCAGTGCTCTAAAATAGGAACGCCAAAGGCCTAGAATGAGGAAGAAAACTGTCTAAAGTTTAGTCAAGCTGAAGTGAACATTAAGGTCATCTTGGTCATATATATGCTGAGATTTCAATAATGTAAGTTTATTATTAGCCTTGATTTGATGTTTGTCAAAGATTTACAAGTTGTAAGCTGTTTTATCTTCTCAATTTGAAATGCCTATAATTTCTAAACTCTTTCTGTTATTAGTTTTGTATTTCTCAAACTTGGACTTCTTTTCTTTATTGTGCTTAAGAGAACTCATGTAACTCATCCAACCCTTTATAGGTTCAGTCAACGACAATCCATATATACAATTAGACTTCTGCTTTCCAATCTTTTCCCTTTGTGGTAAGGAGCTCACTGATTATATTAAATGCCTTCCATGTTACCAAAGGTGGTATTTTGACCAAATATATTTTTTTAAATTTTTTTATTATGTTATGTTAGTCACCATACAGTACATCATTAGTTTTTGATATAGTGTTCCACGATTCATTGTTTGCCTATGACACTCAGTGCTCTGTGTGATCTGTCCCCTCCTTAATATCCATCACTGGGCCAACACACTCCCCCATCCCCCTCCCCTCTAAAACCCTCAGTTTATTTCTTGGAGTCCACAGTAGTAGTATGGAGGGCATAAGGGGAAAATGAAGGGAAGGAAATGGAGGGGAAACGAACCATGAGAGACTATTGACCAAATATTTCTTGTAACTACATAGCATAGATAGCTATTCTGTTTTCCAACAAAAATTACCCTTTTCTGGTCACTATCAGACTTCTAGCCAATACTACATGCTGTAGAGTGTTTCTGTTATTAGCAGTGTTATAATTCTAGTATTAATCAATCAAGGCCTTCTAGGTTGTGTGATAACAAACAATCCCCAGATCTTATTGGTTTAGAGTCTGTTTTCTTGGTTGCATTACCCATTCATTTTGGGTCTGCCAGAGACTCTGGTACAAATCTCCTTAACCTAGAACAAGTAGAGTGGCAAAATAAAAGAGAGTTCAGTCATGTCTCATACTAACATTGAGTATCCAAGCTGAAAATGACAGGTACCACACTACTTATAAGCCATGGTCCAGAACCACGACTATAACTTCTTCTAAATTCAAGGGAGCTGATGAAAGCAATTCTACACTATGAGTGGGGGAGGAATAATAAAAATACCTGGCAAACTCTATTTTTGATTACTTATATAACGTCACTTTTCTGACTCCTGTCACTTTCCTCCCCAAATGAGTAGAATATGATAAATCCATTTCTACCAAAATATCATTTTCATCCAATATTTTAAAAGCCATTTAAATAGATAAATTTAGTACACCAAAACCAGCATTACTTGAAATGGAAACTATAGACTTTATATTCTGAGCTTTAACAATCTAAATTAAAAAAAGCCATTACAATAGAAAGTAGTCATTAAAGTGCTTGTGTGTTAGTTTTTCATGTATAAACTATAAACCTTTTTTAAGTTACAGATGCTTGGTCTGGCAGCTTAATACACAGTGAGTTGTTTTGCATAAAATAATAGAGTCAATTCTGGTATATTACAACACATTAGCACTACTGTTGAGCTAGGAGTACAAATGAAACCTCTGAATTCTAATGTAGAGGTATTTTCAGTTGAGAGTGAGCCTGTTAGGAAAATGGATTTAAGATTTTGGTTCCGTTCTTAAAGACATATCTGAAAAATGTGATTCTATATATCTGTCATCAGGCTCAAAGCCAGAGGAAGATGGACTTCTAATATCAGATGCATGTGCTAAAGTATGATCTCCATCTTGCTAGCTCAAGATAAATTTTATCGGAGATTTCAGGGCTATGACAAGTCATATCTGTTATACTTGACTAACTGAAATTTCCATAATTTTCATCTTTTGAGTGTATATAACACAAGTACAAATTCATTTTCCTTTTAAGAAAAACATGAAAAAGATAATCTGAAAAACTAAAGCATGTTAAAATAAAATATTATGTAGAATTTTTTCCATCTCAGGGGCAGGGTGGGGGGTTGTGGTGGGTAGGGAGGGAAAAATAATGAAACAAGATGGGATGGGGAAGGAGACAAACCATAAGAGACTTCTAATCTCATAAAACAAACTGAGGGTTACTGGGGGGTGGGAGGGTAGGGATAGGGTGGATGGGTTATGGACATTGGGGAGGGTTTGTGCTTTGGTGAATGCTGTGAAAGATGTAAGCCTGATGATTCACAGACCTGTACCCCTTGGGCAAATAATAAAAATAAAATTTAAAAAAAATGTCGGAAAAAAAAAGAATTTTTTCCATCTCTTTAAGAAAACTTTATATGTGCACACTTAGGTGATAGGATTTTATTTTAAATATTGTCAGTATTCATTTTAGAGAACATCTTGTGATTAAAATGTAACTTTACTATGAAAAATAAAAATAGAAAATTCTTCTGATTTACCAAATTATACTTTTGTATGCAAGTTGCCTAACATAGTGCTAAGACATGTTAACTTTTCAATATTGACTCTTTTGGGGTTTAAATTCATCAAAATGGGCAAAACAGATGCAATATTTTTTATGTTATCCAACAAAACGCACAGTAGGTATGGATTTGTTTTATTATATTAGTTAAAATTTCATCTCCATCTCTGGTTTGCAATACAGCCTAAGACAAAAAGTGGCTGTCAGTAACAGAGAAAAACATTAAGTTTACACCTCATGTATGACTAGAAGTACATAATCTTCATTCTAGTTAAATATGCTACACTTAACTAGCACTTTCCAGTATAAAATACACTTCTATGTCATTTCATTTTGTCACCATTAAAATTTTGTAAGTTCTAGATATATCTTTGCTGATATTAAAGAAAGCTCCAAGGAGATAAAACACTTTTTGAAATTTGGAAGTCTTGCATCATGAACTAAGTCCCATTTTTTCTGACTCTAGATTTATGATTCCTCCCATTATACCATAGCATATTGTACTCGTTAGGGCATCCACTGATCAATGCTTGGTTTGAATCACCTGATAAACATTAATTCAGGGAATCCAAGTCAGGTAGTTAGGACTCAGAAATGCAAATGTATTTGATTATATTAACAATTTAAGTAACCATTTTCACTTGGTCATATTTAGGATTTAAGGATAAATCATAATTAATGCTTCTGGACAAAGCTGGTGAAGTAAATTAAAATCATAAAACCATTTTCCCAAAGTACATCTACTTCTTGCTATTGAAACTCTCATTATCAAAATAGTTCCAATAACAACTTTTTTCTTTAAAATTGAATATGTGAACAAAAACTCTGCTATAATCAACCCACATGCATGCCAGGAAGGCAACATGCTTTGGTTAAGTCCACAAATGGAAAATGAAGAGGGCACTGCACTTACTCCTCAGCCTTTTCTTGGGAAGCATTCACTTGCTGTTCATGCCATTTAAATGTGTCATGCATTTATTATTATGATCTCTCCCTTTTTTTTCTTGACTTAGCCTCTCATAGATCTCAAAATGGACTTTTGCTAAACACTGGGGAAATATCATCAACCTAAATTCAATGAAGACTATATTTTTGTAACACTAATATTTTTTATTTTTATCACAATACGTGATTATTGTCATGCAAATGGAACTCACAATTTACATTTCATAATGTGTAAGATCACTGTACACTACAAACATAGTCACTAATGAGTTCCTTAAATGTTCAGTAACTGGGTTATAGCTGTTTTAAATGTTTTATGTTACACCGAAATAGAACAATTTTTTATCTAAAGTTTTCTACCCTCTTAGGTTGCCCCTTTCTTCATCTTTTATCTTGAGAGAACACACTTTGTTGAGGCTTTTTTTTTCCCTCTGGTCTGCACTATTTCTGGGTTGCCAGCTTCTTCAACTCCAATTTTGAGATACATGAGATAAAAAAAATTCTGAAGGAAGTCACAATTGTATTATTCCTTGGATCCTGAGATCATTAACCTGTCTTCTTTTCACCTTTCAGAGTCTTCTTATGGGGTGTGTATGTGTGTGTGTGTGTGTGTGTGTGTGTGTGTGTGTGTGTGTGTGTATCGCCAGGGATTTAGCTGTACTTAGTAAGGAAAAATATGTCTTCTCCAAATTCCCGGAATTGGAAGTCCTATAGCATCATTTTATTTTGTTTTTGTTGTAGGGTCAAACTGAAGATAGCTTAAAGGACTATTTCAGTTAAAAATGGAATAAATGGGGATACTTCAGTCATTTAAGCATCCAACTTTTTTTTTAAAGAATTTATTAATTTGTTTGACAGAGAGATAGAGAGCACAAGTAGGCAGAGCGGCAGGCAGAGGAAGAGGGAGAAGCAGACTATCCACTGAGCAGGAAGCCCAATGCGAGGCTCAATCCCAGGATTCTGGGATCATGACCTGAGCTGAAGCCAGCCAATTAACCAACTGCACCACCCAGGCGCCCAAGCATCCAACTCTTGATTTTAGTTCAGGTCATGATCTCCGAGTTATAAGATCAAGCCCTGCCACACTGAGCCACACTGAGCATGGAGCCTGCTTATGATTCTCTCTCTCCATCTGTAGGGGCAGATGTCCCCTCCCTCTCTAAACAAAACAAAACAAAACATCCCCAAAACACAATGTAATAAAGATTTTATTTATTTATTTGACACAGAGAGAGAGATTACAAGTAGACAGAGAGGCAGGCAGAGAGAGAGGAGGAAGCAGGCTCCCTGCAGAGCAGAGAGCCCGATGCGGGCCTCGATCCCAGGACCCTGAGATCATGACCTGAGCCAAAGGCAGAGGCTTTAACCCACTGAGACACCCAGGCGCCCAACACAATGTAATAAATAAAGTATGATCGATTCATATTATAGAGAACTATACTAAAATGGAAGAGAGTGAAATAAGAAGTATGCAACAACATGGATGACTTAGATAGACATAATATTGAGGAAAACATCCAAAAAATAAATCAATATATAGTGGATGATTCTATGTGTATAAATGTCAAGAAAAGTGTTCCAGTGAAGGAGTTGTAAAGATAGCATGAAGGAGGCTTTTGGAATCTAAAAATATTCTATCTCTTGAATTATTAGGTTGTTATCTATACAAATGTATTCACTTTGTAACAATCCATCGTAATATTCATCTAATATAGATATAGATATACTCTATCATATGAATTATGTACTTGCATAGAGTTATCATAAAATATTTCCATAAATATAACACAAATATTATACTTAATTTTGACTTATTGAATCTTTTCTCCTAGAAACTTGAAACAGGAGAATGGAACCTGACATCTCCACTTTCATTAGTCATTATAGCAAAGTTCATAGTCAATGTAAATAGAAAAAGGGAAAAGGGAAACAGAAAATAAATGGAGACTGGCACCTGGGCAGCTCAGTCCATTAAGCATCCAACTCTGGATCTCAGCTCAGGTTTTGATCTCAGGGTTGTGGGTCCAAAGCCCATATTGGGCTTCATGCTGAGCATGGAGCCTACTTAAATACATCCATCCATCCATCCATCCATCCATCCATACATACATACATACATAAAATGGAGAGGAAGAAATTAAAGGGTAATTATTAGAAAATGATATAGTGGCTTGCAAAAAAAATTTCACATTTTATGAAGTTTGAACTTGTTAAACTAAAAGAATGTTCAAATTATTAATTATTCATTTCTAAATATAAAATTATAGTTTGTTCAACCAGAGTTGCAGAGTGGTCTAATCACCCATTTTTCTCTATTTCAAGTCTGCTGATCACCTCCACTTTCCAACTGGTTCTTATTATTCTACAGAAATAGTCTTAGCTTCCCACTCTTGCATCCCATGAGCTTAGAACAACTGTAACAGTAGCTTTCTCAGTCTCTCACACAAATGGAAAGACGTTACTAGCAGCACTTGCATATGTTCTGGTAGCTAGATCACATCGCCAAGTGTGAATATTATTTTGTACTCTTATATCCTCTATCTTTCATTCTTTGGGTTTTCTTACTGTTCTACATTGTACCATGAGCAGGAACCCTTGAATTTAAAGCTAGAAGGTACAAGTGAGTACTTTCTAAAATGAACTTCATTGTACAGTTGTGGAAACAGATCCAAAATTACTTCCCCAAAGGCATTATGTTGGTTGGACACAGAGCTAATGTTAATATTTGAGATTTTTTAAATTCACTTTCTGTAAGTCTTTTAGGATTTCCCTAATCTCTTTGTCTATCATACACCCATGAAATTTATTCTGGGTTCCTAGCTATAAATTTGAAAACTGGTAATGATATCTTTGATGCCTAGCAGTAAACAATAAGGAAAACTTAAAACCATTGCTAATTTGCTAATCTATAAATATATGCTCAAACTTTGACTACATGCTCAAAAGTCTCAAGTATAAATATAAGTACATTAAACCAAATTGAGCTTAGCCAAATGTTAGACTGTAACAGTTTAATTTACTTTACATTATCTCTGCTGGATAGTTAAAGTGGCTTTTTATTTGAGTTCCAAACATGTTGCTCTTTAATATATGACTTACTAATTTCACTAGTAATTTATAAAGAGAATTTTTTCTTGGACAAATAGTTACCCTTATATATTAAAATCAGTGTATTAGTCCCACTGTAATATTCAATGGCAAGAGTAATAAATTTTCTATCTTGATTTTTAAAAGTGGACTAAGCCACTCTAAGTTTCAAAAAAAGTATTCTTAGTTTTTCTCCTAGCAGAGAAAAGCAGAGGGAAAAAGGTATTCAATGCAAAGTTCAAATAAGTATAAGACCAGAAATTGCAGAGCTGTTCTTTTGAAGATTCTTGCTTAAAAGGGAGACCAAAGAATCACTAGTATCAAAGACGTAAAGTTTTAATTGATGCTGTAGGGTATATGGAATTTTGTCCCATAGATAAATTTTAAGGTACACTGAGAAAAAAAATAACGCTTAGATCTTTACATTGCATTTTTAAATTGACACTGTTTTACAAAAATTAGTAAATTCTGATTACATCCCTTTTAGGTGGGTGAATGTTATTAAACACCACAGGTCAGAATTGTGTTAGCTGAAGTGATAATAGTTATTGCCATAGTAACATGTACATCACAAGCCCAATACCAAAATCCTTACTGGTGCAAAATGTTCAGTGGTTTTAATGAGAATTCTCTGTGAATCCAGTGTCCCCCATGTGCTCACTTCTTTGGGAAATGTTTGAACTCAGTATTGCTTTATTCTTGTTAACTGTGTATAGTATAGCATATGTGAGTCACCCAAAACAGCATGGGGTAATTTAGGCTGATATCACAATTACATTTAGACTTCACCATCTGGGTCAAGCAAATGAATTACAAATAAGTCTGGTTTCTAATGAAGGATGGCTTTGTCTAACAAAGAATAAAGGCAGTGAAGTCACTTGAACTTTTGCTGACTGCTATTCGATAAGTACCCCTCTGGTTTCCATGCAATATTAGAAAATATTATCCTGGGCACCTGGGTGGCTCAGTGGGTTAAAGCCTCTGCCTTCAGCTCAGGTCATGGTCTCAGGGTCCTGGGATTGAGGCCCGCATCGGGCTCTCTGCTCAGCAAGGAGCCTGCTTCCTCCTCTCTCTCTCTGCCTATTTGTAATCTATGTCAAATAAATAAATAAAATCTTAAAAAAAAAGAAAATATTATCCTGTTATAATTGGATGAGTGCTTCAAATTTCAGTGAGACCTTCCATTGGAGCTCATGCTGAGCATCATTGGACATTTTCACAGAAGTATATACATGCCATCTTCCCAAAACTAAATTCAAGTACAAAACCACTGATTTTGTAAATTTTGCAATAATCATCATGAGAAATGCAGCATTGATAACCTGAGTAACAACACATGATACACATCTTAAATTTTACATAATTTCTGTTATACATTATCTAATTTATTCAAATAGCAAACTATAAAATAGAGAAACAATTATTTTCAGCATGAGTTTTCAAAGTACAACTCAAGTCTAATACCTGGGAAGTAAAGCAAACAAAAGACACACTAACATGAATAAAATCATGTGATTTGAAGTTGGATAAATTGTATTCAAATCACTGAAACTCTTTCAGACTCAGTTTCTTTGTCTGTAAAATATGGTTGATAACAGCTCTTTCTAGTTCAGACAGCCTGTTCTTACAGTGGCTTGACTTAAAATTTCTTTTTTTAGTTCATAATGGTATAAAAGTGATATACATTCAGTCTAAACTGTATTTAAGATTTTGAATTTTGATTTTTTCCTAGGTTAGTGATATTCAATAGGATGCTCTCTTATGATACTGCACAGTGACAGAAAGCCTCAACTCCCAGTTGGCCACAGGATCACAAGGGTGTACAACCAATACAGTTAGAACCAGTCTAGACCAATATGAGCATTCTGTTTTTCACTTTCAGTACAGTATTCAATAAATTACCTGAAGTATTCAACATTTTATTAAAATATATGATTCGTGTTAGATAATTTTGCCCAATTATAGGTTAATGTAAGTGTTCCAAACATGTTTAAGGTAGACTAGGCTAAGATATGATGTGTGATAGGTGAGGTGTAGTAAATGCATTTTCAACTTAGGATATTTTCAACTTACAATGAGTTTATTGGAACTAACTACATCATAAGTTGAGGAAAATTTGTATACCTGTAGAGAAAGCTAGTTAAAATGTATTAATTACTTTTAGGGCGCCTGGGTGGCTCAGTGGGTTAAAGCCTCTGCTTTCGGCTCAGGTCATGATCTCAGGGTCCTGGGATCGAGGCCCGCATTGGGCTCCCTGCTCAGCAGGGAGCCTGCTTCCCCCTCTCTCTCTCTGCCTGCCTCTCTGCCTCCTTGAGATCTCTCTCTCCCTCTGTGAAAATAAATAAATAAAATCTTTAAAAAAAATGTATTAATTACTTTTAATGAAAGTTAAACATACAGGTTAAATTTTTGAGGATAACACTCAAAGAATATTTTAATTTTCAAATAGTTAATAGGATATGAAATTTAAAAATAAACTTTAACTTATAAGATGAATTTTCTTCTTTTTTACCCCAGATTGTTAGTTATTTATGCATTTTTCAAGTTTTTTTTTGTTAAAGATTTTATTATTTCATTCAAGAGAGAGAGATAGCATGAGCAGGGGTGGAGGAAGAGGCAGGGAGAGAGGAGGAAGCAGTCTCCCTGCAGAATAAGGAGCCACATTTGGGACTGGAAGCTAGGATTCTGGGATCATAACCTGAGCCAAAGGCAGTTGCTTAACCAACTGAGCAACCCAGTTGCCCCAGCCAAGGCTTTTTTAAAATTTAATTTTATTTATTTGTTTGAGGTAGATAGTAGTGCAATTGATGGATCCTAGGATGATTTTTAACTTTTTGAGAAACTTCCATAGTGTTTTCCAGAGTGGCTGCACCACTTTGCTTTCTCACCAACAGTGAGAGTGTTCCCCTTTCTCAGCATTGTCCCCAACACTTGTTGCTGCCTGTGTTATTCATTTTAGCTATTCTGACAGGCATGAGGTGATATTTCCTCATATATTTGATATATATTTCCCAGGTGATGACTCATCTTTTCATGTGTCTGATAGCCACCTACATGACTTCTTTGGAAAAATGTCTATTTATGTCCTCTGCCCATTTTTAATGGTATTATTTGTCTTTGTGTGTTGAGTTTTATAAATTCTTTATATGTTTTTGTATACTAACTGTTTATCAAATATGTCATTTGCATATATCTTCTCCCATTCAGTAGGCTGCTTTTCAGTTTTGCTGATTGTTTCCTTTGCTGTACAGAAATTTTTGTTTGGATAAAGCCCAAATAGTTTATTTTTGCTTTTATTTCTCTCAAGTTAGAAGACATATCTAGTAAGAAGTGACCAATCTGATATCAAAGAGATTAGCTTCTCTTCTCTTTTAGGATTTTATTGGTTCCTTGTTTCACATTCAGGTCTTTCATCCATTTTAAATTCATTTTTGTATGTGGTGTAAAAAAGTGTTCCAGTTTCATTCTTTTGAATGCTTCTGTCTAGTTTTCCCAGCATCACTTGTTGAAGAGACTGTTTTTTTTCCCATTGCACATTCTTTGCTGCTTTGTTTGAAGATTAATTGACCACTTGTGGGTTGATTTCTGGGTTTTCTATTTCTTTCTATTGATCTATGTGTCTATTTTTGTGCCAGGATCATATTGTCTTGATCACTACACTACAACTTTGTAATGTAACTTTATGTCTGGAATTGAGATGACTCCACTTTGCTCTTGTTTTTCAATATTGTTTTGACTATTTGGGATATTTTGTGATTCTATAAAAATTATACAAGTATTCTAGCTCTGTGAAAAAATCTGTTGGTATTTTGATAGGGATTGCATTAAATGTGTAGATTGCTTTGGGTAATATAGACATTTTAACAATATTTGTTCTTCCAATCCATGAGCATGGAAGATTTTTCCATTTCTTTGAGTCATCTTCACTTACTTTCATCAGTGTTTTATAGTTTTCAGAGTATAGATCTTTTACCTCTTTGGTTAGGTTTAATCTAGGTATCTTATTGGTTTTGTTGCAACTGTAAATGAAATTAATTCCTTGATTTCTTTCTGCTGTTTTATTATTGATATACAGAAATGTAAAAAATTTCTGTACATTGATTTTGTATCCTGTGACATTATTGAACTCATGTATCATTTCTAGCAATATTTTGGTACAGTTGGATTTTCTATATAAAGCATCAGGTATTCCACAAATTGTGAAAACTTGATGTCTTCCTTGCTGATTTGGTTGTCTTTTATTTCTTTTTGTTGTCTGATTGCTGTAGCTAGGACTTCAAGTACCATGTTAAATAACAGTGATAAGAGTGGACATCCCTGTCTTGCTCCTAACTATTGGGGAAAAGTTTCGTTTTTCCCCATTGAGGATATTAGCTGTGGGTTTTTCATATGTGGCCTTTGGTATGTTGAGGTGTGTTCCCCTAATCCTACGTTGCTAAGGGTTCTGAACGTGGATGAATGTTGTTCTTTGTCATACACTTTTTTTCCACATCTATTTAAATAATCATTTCCTTTCATGTATTAATGTGGTGTATTGTGCTGACTCTTTGTGCATACTGAACCATACTTGCAGCCCAGTAGTAAATCCCACTTGATCATGGTAAGTGATTCTTTTAATGTACTGTTTTATTTGATTTGCTAGTATTTTGCTGAAAAGAGTTGCATCCATGTTCATAAGTGATATTGACCTGCAATTCTGTTTTTTAGTGGACTTTTGGTTTTGGTATCAGAGTATTGCTGGCCTCATGGAATGAATTTGGAAGGTTTTCTTCCATTTCTATTTTTTTTGAATAGTTTGAGAAGAATAGCTATGACTTCTTTATAAAAAATGGTAGAATTTGCCTATGAAGCCATCTGGCTATAGGCTTTTGTTTGTTGGGAGATTTTTGATTACTGATTCAGTGACTTTGCTGGTTATTGGACTTTTTCATGTGTTTTTTTTCTTAAGATTTTATTTATTTATTTGACAGAGAGAGAGAGATCACAAGTAGGAGGAAAGGCAGGCAGAGAGAGAGGAAGAAGCAGGCTCCCTATTGAGCAGAGAGCCCGATGCGGGCCTCGATCCCAGGACCAAGATCATGATCTGAGATGAAGGCAGAGGCTTTAACCCACTGAGCCACCCAGGCGCCCGGTCTTTTCATTTTTTCTCTTTCTTTCTATTTCAGTTTTGGTAGTTTGTATGATATGGTTCTAGGAATTTATCCACTTCTTTCAGGTTGTTCAATTTGTTGGCATTTAGATTTTCATAATCTTCTAATTGTTTGTATTTCTGTAGTATTGGTTGTTATTTCTCCTTTCTCATTTTTGATTTTATTTGTTTAGGGCTTTATTCTTTTATTTTTGATAAGTATGGCTTGGGGCCTGTCAATTCTGTTTTTGTTTGTTTCTTTGTTTTGTTTTGTTTTTGTTTGCTTTTGTTTTTATCCCCAAAGAACAAGTTACTGGTTTAATGTATCTTTTCTTCCTTTTTTTCTTAGTTTTTTTTTTGAGGGGGGTAGTGTTTCTATATCATTTATTTCTGTTCTAAACTTCATTATTGCTTTCCTCCTACTGGCTTCAGGCTTTTTTTTTTTAATTTGCCCCAGGGGTATAGTTCCGTGAATCATCAGAATTACACCTTTCAGAGCATTCACCAAAGCACACACCCTCCCCAATGTCCATAACCCATCCNAGCACAAACCCTCCCCAATGTCCATAACCCATCCACCCTATCCCTACCCTCCCACCCCCCAGTAACCCTCAGTTTGTTTTGTGAGATTAAGAGTCTCTTATGGTTTGTCTCCTTCCTATCACATCTTATTTCATTATTTGTCCCTCCTTACCCCCCACAGCTCCCCACACTGCCCCTCAAGTTCCTCATACCAGAGAGATCATATGATAATTGTCTTTCTCTGATTGACTTATTAAGCTCAGCATAACACCCTCTTGTTCCAACCACGTCGTTGCAAAAGGTAAGATTTCATTTCTTTTGATAGCTGCATAGTCTTCCATTGTTATATATATATACATATATAAATATATATATATGTATATATAAACATCATNATATATATACCACATCTTCTTTATCCATTCATCTGTTGATGGACATCTAGGTTCTTTCCATAGTTTGGCTATTGTGGACATTGCTGCTATAAACATTTGGGTGCATGTTCCTCTGAGGATCACTACCTTTGTAGATTTAGGATATATACACAGCAGTGCAATTGCTGGGTCGTAGGGTAGCTCTATTTTCAACTTTTTGAGGAACCTGTATACTGTTTCCCAGAGTGGCTGCACCAGCTTGCATTCCCACCAATAGTTTATGAGGGTTCCCCTTTCTCCACATCCTCACCAACATCTGTCATTTCCTGACTTGTTGATTTTAGCCATCCTGACTGGTGTGACATGTTATCTCACTGTGGTTTTGATTTGTATTTCCCTGATGCCAAGTGATGTTGAACAATCTCCCATATGTCTGTTGGAAATTTGGATGTCTTCTTTGGAGAAATGTCTGTTCATGTCTTCTGCCCATTTCTTGACTGGGTTATTTGTTTTATGGGTGTTGAGTTTGAGAATCTCTTCATAGATTTTGGATATAAGCCCTNAGCCCTTTATCTGATATGTCATTTGCAAATATCTTCTCCCATTCTGTCAGTTGTCTTTTGGTTTTGTTGACTGTTTCCTTTGCTGAGTAAAAGCTTTTAATCTTGATCAAGTCATGATTTTATTAATTTAGTCCTTTCTCTTTTCTTTTGGATGAGTCTGGTNGATAAGTCTGGCCAGGGGTTTATCAATCTTATTAATTCTTTCAAAGAACCAGCTCCTAGTTTCATTGATTTGTTCCACTGTTCATTTGGCTTCTATTTCATTGATTTCTGCTCTGACCTTTATTTCTCTTCTCCTGCTGGGAGTAGGCTTTCTTTGCTCTTCTTTTTCTAGCTTTTGTAATTGTAGAGTTAGGTTGTGTGCTTGAAACCTTTATTGTTTATTGAGAAAGGCTTGTATTGTTATATACTTTCCTCTTGGGACTGTNGCTATATACTTTCCTCTTAGGACTGCTTTTGCTGCTGTGTCCCAAAGATTTTGAATAGTTGTGCTTTCATTTTCATTTGTTTCCATGAATTTTCTTAATTACTTAATTTCCTGGTTGACCCATTCATTCTTTTGTAGGATGTTCTTTAGTCTCCATGTATTTGAGTTCTTTCCATCTTTCCTCTTGTGGTTGAGTTCTAGTTTCAGAGCATTATGGTCTGAAAATATTCAGGGAATGATCCCAATCTTTTGGTACCTGTTGAGACCTGATTTGTGACCCAGAATATGGTCTATTCTGGAGAATGTTCCATGTGCACTAGAGAAGAATGTGTATTCTGTTATTTGGGGATGATATGTTCTGAATATATCTGTGATGTCAATCTGGTTCAGGGTCTCATTTAAAGCCTTTATTTCCTTTTTGGTCTTTTGATTCAAAGATCTGTCCATTTCTGTGAGGGGGGTGTTAAAGTCCCCTACTAATATTGTATTCTTGTCAATGTGTTTCTTTGATTTTGTTATTAATTGGTTTATATAATTGGCTGCTCCCATGTTAGGGGCATAGATATTTATGATTGTTAGGTCTTCTTATTGGGCAGATCCTTTTAGTATGATATAGTGTCCTTCCTCATCTCTTATGATAATCTTTGGCTTAAAATCTAATTTATCTGATACAAGGATTGCAACTCCAGCTTTCTTTTGATGTGCATTGGCATAGTAAATTGTTTTCCACCCACTTGCCTAAAACCTGGAGGTGATTTTGCATGTAAGATGAGTTTCTTCTAGACAGCATATCGATGGGTCTTTTTTTTTTATCCATTCTGATACCCTGTGTCTTTTAGTTGGGGCATTTAGTCCATTTATATTCAGAGTAACTATTGAGAGATATGCATGTAGAGCCATTGTATTGCCTGTAAGGTGACTGTTACTGTCTATTTTGTCTCTTCCTTTCTGGTCTATGTTTCTTTTAGGCTCTCTTTGATTAAAGGACCCCTTTCAATATTTCCTGTAGGGCTGGCTTGGTATTTGCAAAGTCCTTTAGTTTTTGTTTGTCCTGGAAGATTTTTATCTCTCCTTCTATTTTTAATGACAGCCTAGCTGGATATAGTATTCTTCACTGCATATTTTTCTTATTTAGTGCTCTGAATATATCATGCCAGTTCTTTTGGCCTGCCAGGTCTCTGTGGATAGGTCTGCTGTCAGTCTAATATTTCTACCATTGTATGTTACAGACCTCTTGTCCCGAGCTGCTTTCAGGATTTTCTCTTTGTCACTAAGACTTGTAAGTTTTACTATAAGATGATGGGGTGTGGACCTATTTTTATTGATTTTGGGGTGGGTTCTCTGTGCCTCCGGGATTTGGATGCTTGTTACCCTCACCAAATTAGGGAAATTCTGTACTATAATTTTCTCCAATATGCCCTCTGTCCCTCTCTATTTCTCCCTCTCTTCTTTTTATGGGTTCCCAATTACTCTGATATTGTTTCATCCTTTGGTATCACTTATCTTTCGAATTCTCCCCTCATGGTCCATTTGTTGTTTGTCTCTCTTTTCCTCCACTTCTTTATTCCCTGACATTTTGTCTTCTAAAACACTAAGTCTGTCTTCTGCCTCATTTATCCTAGCAGTAAGAACCTCCATTTTTAATTGCACCTCATTAATATCTTTTTAAATTTCAGCTTGGTTAGATTTTAGTTCTTTTATTTCTCCAGAAAGGGTTTTTAGTTCTCTAGAGAGGGCTTCTCTTTTATCTTCCATGGTTTTTTCGAGCCCAGCCAGCACCTTAAGAATCATCATTCTGAACTCTAGTTCTGTCATATTACTATTATCCACATTGATTAGTTCCCTAGCCTTCACTACTCCCTCTTGTTCTTTTTTTTTTTCTGCCTTGTCATTTTATGCACATAAGAATAGATGGATGAGAGAACAAAATACTAAAGGGTAGCAATGACCCCAGAGAATTATACACTAACGTACTCAGAAGAGACCTGGAACTTCCGGAATGTGGTTGATTTTCTGTTCCTAGACTTGCTGCTCTTCTTCTCTTCGGTCTCCTGTAGAATTTGTAGGTGTTCGGAATAGTTTGATAGCTATCTGGGTGAATTTCTGGGACCTGATGATAATCAGTCTCCTTCTCCTCTGCCATCTTGCCACCTCCTCGAGCCACAGCTATTGTAACTTATGCAGCTGGGATCCCAGCAGGAGAGGAGAAAGTTTGGGAGACGGTTCAGTGCACTCGGGCTGTGGTGACATGATCAAAATACGATTTTTTTAATGTAAGAGAATATTTTATTTTATTTTATTTTATTTTATTTTAAACATTTTTTTTAAAGATTTTACTTATTTATTTCACAGAGGGAGAGAGATCACAAGGAGGCAGAGAGGCAGGCAGAGAGAGAGAGGGGGAAGCAGGCTCCTCGCTGAGCAGGGAGCCCGATGTGGGCCTCGATCCCAGGACCCTGAGATCATGACCTGAGCTGAAAGCAGAGGCTTTAACCCACTGAGCCACCCAGGTGCCCTGTAAGAGAATATTTTAAACATAACATTGTGTTTATTATGCCAATGAATTTCTATGTGAACATGAAATGATCTTTGCCCCAAAATATATCTCACAAATATATAAATAAAAGAAAAAATAGCCTTCCACTTAAAAAACAAAAGCAAAACCAAAAAACAACCTGTAAACTCTGTTTAGTACTTTCATTTGTAGTATTGTTTGGAGGACTCTGAATAAAATTATTACATATATGTATATAATGAATAAGGAATATATATATATATATATATATATATATATATATATATACATTGTGAGTATATTATGAAAAAAAAGAAATGTATTTTCTGCTCTTTCATTATTTTTTAAAATTTCAGTGTCATAAATTAAAGGCTGTCACATAAAAGGAAGCTAGACAGATGAGAAATAAATTTAATGCATTACTTTGAATTGGACCAGAAACAAATAGCATATTGTACAATATATCATTAGGAACTTGGGGTAATTTGAATATAAGTCACACATTAAGTAATTATATTTTATCTAACACTAAATTTCTGGATTTTAATAATTGTACTGTAGCTATTTGGGAGAGTATCCATGTTTCAGATTATGTAAAAGTAGAGATGTTAAAAATACTTATAATTGGTTAATAGTTTCATTGAGAAAATACTTCTCAGTTGGAGAGGGTATATTTATAGATGTTTGTAATCTTAATAGAACTTTTGAGTGAGTGTTATATTTGAGAAAAGTACTGAATTAAAGAACTTACATTAATGATTGGTTATGTCATTTGGTCAAGCCCTTTGTTAAAGAGACTCCTTGTATAGTATGTTTCATGGAAGGGGATTTGTACAACTGCATCATACAACTTGAACATTATTTTCTTTTTTTTTTAAAGATTTTATTTATTTATTTGACACAGAGAGAGATTACGAGTAGGCAGAGAGGCAGGCAGAGAGACAGGGAGAGGAGGAAGCAGGCTCCCTGCTGAGCAGAAAGCCCGATGCGGGCCTCAATCCCAGGACCCTGAGATCATGACCTGAGCTGAAGGCAGATGCTTTAACTCACTGAGCCACCCAGGCACCCGAACATTATTTTCTTTCACTTCTGAAAAAGGAAATACCGTTCCTGAGTGATTCAGGAGTACTGGGAGAACAGACCTGAACTGATAAAGTTATCTTAGACAGATTTTTAAAATAAATTATTGAGCATAGATAGGAAAAATGATGAATTCTTTTTATCCACAAAAAAATGTTAAAGCATTTAGGAAGAAACACAAAGTAAATTTCAAAGAAAGAATAATTTAAGTGAGAACCAAACATAAAAAGGAAATTTTTAAAGATTTTATTCATTTATTTGAGAGATAGAGAGAGAAAGTGAGCATGAGCTGGAGGGGAGGGGAGTGGAGCAGAAGGAGAGGGTAAGGGAGAAGCAGATTCCCTGATGAACAGGGACCCTGATGTGGGCTTGAGCCCAGACCCTAGGATCATGACCTGACCCTAAGTCAGACACTTAACCAACTGAGACACCCAGGGGGTCCAAAAGGAATTTTTTTAAAAAAGAATATTTAAGAAATTGGAAATACACAGAAAATTTCAATGCTCTGCTCTCAATATGCTGTAGGATATACACACACACAATCACACACACTGTTCATTGCCTATGTTTGCATGATTTTTGACTATAGAGAAGAATAGGGACATAGAAGGAGTATATTCTAGATATTCTAACCACTTGGAAAAGAGTAAACAAAAAGAATTCTCACTTCATTACAGAATTAGAAAAAAAAATATGTAGAGCAGTGAATAGAGAGACAAAAAAAACTGTTGCAGAGATCCATGAGAAAATCAAGCAAGTCCTTGTGGCAGACTTCAGAGTGCCCTTGAGGGTCCCAAAGATTCTTCCTGTTGCCTTAATGTATAAGGAAGAAGAATAATCCAAGGCTGTATGAAGTTACAAAAAAAAATAAATAAGAAAGAAAGAAAGAAGGAAAGAAAGAAAAAGAAAGACAAGCAATCAAGACCATTTGAAACTAGGATATAGGATAATAAAGTGCTTAATTTTGTTTCAATGGATATGATTCAGTAAGTATAATATGTAAAGTTTTAGAAGATAAAATATTTTTCACGAAAAAATATACTTAGATTTTTGTATGATATGGTTTCTTTATTACTTCAAGTTATCTAATTTCTTTTTTTAAGTTATCAAATTGGTATAATAAATATATATTGTTGTAGAATATAATATCATATAGCATACTGTAAGAAGAGAACGAGTAGTGGTGAACTAGAAAACTTAGGGATCGTTTACTAAAGATTGAGATTTATACCCTCCTACATAAATGTCACAGTGAATTTGCTTACTCTTTTCTATCAGCCTTGAGCTCTTGTAACTATATCAATAGTGATTAACATAAATATTCAAGGGAATATAGCTGTAACACTATACTGAAATAATTCTTGTGTGGCACTGTCTTGCTGTTTTATTTTGTGTTATTTTAAAATTCATCCAGTATGCATTAAGAACATATTATGTTTCATTTGCTATAATTGGATATTGTTTATTTCATATTTAATATTTATGGTATCAGTCCATTGTCACCTTACATAAATACTTAAAATATCTCTATGCTTACAGTGGTTTTCTTTTGCTGCCATAACAAGTTACTGCAAACTTAGAGACTTAAAAAAATAACCATTTTGTATTTAATAATTCCTGTGGGTCAAGAATCTTAGTACAGTGGGACTCAGCTCGTTCTTCTTCTCTAATTCTCACAAAACTAAAAGTCATGGTATCGGCTAGGCCACGTTTATTTCTTCAATGTCTGGAGAAGAATTTGCTTTCAAGCTAGCTCATTCAGTTTGTTGCCAGAACTTAAATATTTTCAACCTGATGTTGAAAGACTGAGATCCCCATTTCCTTTCTAGCTGTCAACTGTGGACTGACTTCAGCTCCTAGAAGATGCCTCCCAATCCTTGCATGTGGCCCTCTCCTTCACAAGACCAGCTATGATACTTGGAACCCATCTCACATGTACAATTTCCTTGACATGTCTGTCTGCCGTGTCTTGCCATACTTTTCTGCTATATTTTGATGATTTCTTCCTTTTCTAGCTGGTTTTAGGGGAATCACATGATTAGATTGAACCTACTTGTAGTGTACAGACCACTCTCCCTGTTGTAAGGTGCTTAAACCTAATTACACCTGGAAAGTCCCTCTACCATGTAAGGTATTATTTTCAAAACTTCTTCAAATCAAGCCATGGACATCTTTGACAGTAGTTAATTAACTACCTACTGTCGAGAATACCCAAATCCGCAAATGTCAAATTACTTATTTAAACCAAGATTTCTGAAAGACTTTGAGACACCTATGTTTCTTTCTCTTTTCTTATTGAGATAAGTTTGTGGTGAAATAGTAGATAGTATATACTCTATATTTATTTTCAGATAGCAACATATCATTGCAAATCCAAGAACATTAAAATATACTAATTACTTGGTCATTTATTATGTTTATCTTATGAGTTGATACAGAGTATTGTTTCCCAGGGAAGAAATGGGTGAAGTCGTACTATTCCATTATTTTCTGTTCAGTCAAATACCAAATTCATAAGCATTCTGAATCCATATGATATCTTGTAACAAGTTCTACAGATTTTGAATGAAGCTATACTACTTTAAGGCATTGATTTAAAATAAGTCATTTAGCAATTTGTTCATGTTCAAATTCTTTAGCTTTTTTTTTTTGCTTTTTAGGTAATTATTGAAAAGCTACTTTCTACACTGTTTTTAAATTGTGATCATATGGCATCGAGCAAATCAAAATTGTACAATACTTTATTAAAAAATCATATATATTTTAATCTCAATGATAACCTCAGCATGAAGATATTAATCAGATAATAAATATTCTGATGATATGTAATAAGCAGAAAAAACGGGAATATTTCTTTGTTCTATCTTTTGTTATGTAGTTATTGCTGTTGCTGCTCTTAATGAGTGTGAGAAAAAATTGAAGATTCAGTAGCATACAAATCTTTATGGAAGAAAATTGGGACAATCTAAGAGAAATAGCCCATATATTATGACTGATGAAAATATTAAGTTTAGATGAAAGGAAAGTTGGAATGCACAGATAAACTGATAAGCAGAAAGAATCATTAATAAGGAACATTTCTGAGTTAATGTGTTTACCACAGATTAAAAATATTTGCTTCATTCATCTAAATTCTCAGAATTCTGAGTAAACTGTTGAGCTCCAAGGAAAATCCTTAAGGTGCATAAACTCTAACATTTATCACCATGAAATTCCTTAGGAGGGTTTTCAGTGTGCAATTTGCAATACTCTTCTAATCAATTTCACCCACTGGCCTCAGTGGAGTGTGCCACACCAGTCTTTTTGGTCACTGGCCAACAAAAAAAGCCAAAATTAAAGCTTATTGAAGAGGAAAGAAAATAATGATTCCCCAGCCACTTGGACTTTTTTATTAAAATTCCACTCTTTCTATTTGATTTAGGACTAGTAAATGATGAGTATTAATTACTTTTATATGTTTCCATTTTTATACTATGAGAAGTACATATAATTTCCCAACTCAGTATATTCTTTCTGTTGTCTCATTGAAGCCTTAATGCAGAGAAGGGAATGAATAAAAGAATACAGAGAGCAAATTCTTCTCTGAATGAAACTAGTTTATTTCATTATATGATTCTCTTTGTGCTAACACAATCAATTTATTGTGTTATGATCAAGGATTAAGTGATGATATATTAAGAATCTTCCTAAAGAGAATACCTTAAAATAATGGCAACAATCAACATAAAAGTTCGTTTTTCATATAGTTTGCATAGTTTTGTGATTTCAATTGAGTGTCTTAAAAAAGGTGCCTCACCTCATAGAGATTAAATTTTTTATTTTTAAAGCCTTTTTTAGAAGATCGAAGTCCTTCATTTTCAGTGCCATTATCACTGAGAAAGATTTCCCTTAGTAAAATAGGAATGGGAATAGGGAATCTTAAAATTGTTCTGAATATTCAATTTATCTTGCAAGATTACTTTGGAATGACAGAGGACAGCATCCCTTTGGAAAGCAAGCAGTATTAGAATTAACCCCAGTTGTTCTGAGCGAAGATTAAATAATCAGATCTTTTGTGTTTTGAAGAGGACAAGACCAACCAGACTAAACTGACCCCACCCACTGGCCCCAAGAAGCAAGGAAACAAACAGCAAGAGTAATTGAATCTAATGCTAGAATGTAATTTAATAAGAAGGAGGGAAGAATGTGCTGAATTGTTAATTTTTCTAAAAAGACTTATTCAGGGGCACCTGAGTGACTGTTGGTTAAGCGTCCAAATTCAGCTCAGGTCATGATCTGAGGGTCCCAGGGAGGAGACCTGCATAGAGCTCCACACTCGGCTAGGAGTTTGCTTCTTCCTCTCCCTCTCCCTCTACACCTCCCCCTGCTAGTACGCTCTCTCTCTCTCTCTCAAATAAATAAATAATTAAATAATCTTTTAAAAAATAATAAAAGGCTTTATTTAATATCCTTGGTTTAGATTTCACCTCAAGATGTAGATTAAAACAAAAATGATTTATGGGGCACCTGAGTGGCTCATTGAGTTAAGTGTCTGACTTTGTCTCTGGTCATGATCTCAGGGTGCTGAGATAGATCCCCACATAGGAGGGTCCCTGCTCCACTAGGAGTCTGTTTCTTCCTCTCCCTCTGCCTCTCCCCCCACTTCTGCTCTCTCTTTCTCTCTCAGATAAATTGGGAGACAACAAAAACAAAAATGAGGTTGCATATTAATCAGTTAACAAAAAAAATTGTGTCCAGATTTCATGGGAACCTAATCCTTCATTTCTTCTGGGATCAATATTTAAGTATTTGCTAATTCAGTGTTCAAGGCAACTTTATAGACTATAATTACAGCAAACGATGAAGCTTGACTATGTATGTGTTTTTGTACTAAATTTTTTAGGTATAATTGTCATAGAGAAAAATGACTTGGTCTTAAAAAATATAGTTCAATAAGTCTTGACAGCCGTATGCTATTTGTCCACTCTACAAAAACTACACATATATATGAGTAGATATATTCACCATAGAAGATATTCTTGTGTTTCATTCTGGTCAATTCTTTGCAGGATAATTCTGTCACTGAATACTACTTCTACCTCTTTTTGGAATTCAGAAACGAACACATACATTTTGTATTCTTTATCTGGTTTGTTTCACAAAGCCTGATGTTTTGTGATTCACCCATGTCCTTGAATGTATAAATAGTTCAGTCCTCTTTTTTTTTAAGATTATATTTATTTATTTGACAGAGAGAGAGAGAGAGAGAGAGAGAGAGAGAGTGAGAGATCACAAGTAGAGCAGCATGCAGAGGGAGAGGGAGAAGCAGGCTCTTCGCTGAGCCGGGACCCTGATGTGGGACTTCATCCCAAGGACCCTGGGATCATGCCTAAGCTGAAGGCAGCCAATCAACTGACTGAGTCACCCAGGCGCCCTAGTTCAGTCCTCTTTTACCAATAGTAGTCCATTACATTAATGTGCTGCAAAGTCTTTATACCTTGTCCTATTAATGACTATTTGGTTTGTACCAAATTGTTTACTATTTTTATTTGAAATTCTTTTGGAATAATTATTTTTAGCAATTTTCATGAATCTATGACTCAATTCTATTTTCTTTTGTCCAGTGTCAGTTCAGGTATTTTTGCACATATTTTATTTTTTTCTGTTGATCCATAGCCCTGTATGTACTAAATATGCCCTCTAAGAAATGTGTGTATTGTGACTATTTTGATCCAAATTATTGCACACATCATCTTCTTAATGAAGTCTTTTGATAAGAAGAAATTACCAATTTTTATTAAGTTTAGTTTAGCAATTTTTATTTGTTTAATTCTTTCTGTGTCTTGAATAAGAAATTCTTCCCAAGATTTGGGAAATATTTCCTCTTATATACTTTATGCTTCTGACTCCTAAGATTAGATCTACAATACACATCCAATTAATTTTTACACATAGAATGAGTTATGGTTAAAATTTTTCCCACAAAGATATCCAGTTCTGAGCAATATTTGTTAAAAGCAAACTTTATTTTCTCTGTTGAATTGAACTGTCTCCTTTTTTTAAAAAAAGATTTTATTTATTTATTTGACAGAAAGAGACACAGTGAGAGAAGGAACACAGGCAGGGGGAGTGGGAGAAGAAGAAGCAGAATTCCCTTCTGTAAGGTTTCCTGGTAACCCTCCCAGTAACAGCAGATTAAGTGAGACACCAGACGCAACAGGCATGAGGGGAGATTTAATAGAGGCGCCCTTGGGCGAGGTCCCATGACTCTGAGAGAAGGGGGTCGGAGAAGTCGCACCCAGAGAGGATGCACACAGGTTTTTATGGGGTTTGGGTGGAACAGGGGATCATGACCATAATTGGTAGGAGATTGGGTGGAGTTCAGCCTTCGGTTTCCCGCCAAAGTTCTGGTTTTGGCAGTCTTTCCAGATGCGGAAGCTGATGAGGGCAGGAGGTCCCCCTGAGAAGCTCCCAGGGTGGGGTGGTAAGATGGCGGGTCGGCAAGATGGGGAGTCGGCTGCCATCTTGTGGCTTCCTTAGTTCCCCTGACCCATCAGCCCAACACTGCCAAGCAGGGAGCCTGATGTGGGGCTCGATCCCAGGACCCTGGGATCATGACCTGAGCTGAAGGCAGATGCTTAATGACTGAGCCACCCAGGGCCCCTGAACTGTCTCCTTTTTAAAATAGCATTAGATCATTGGTCAATTTCTAGACTCTCTCGATTTTGTTGCATTGGTCTGATTGCTCATACTTTATATCAATGAGTCACTATTTGATTACTGAGACTTATGATCTTGAAATCAGATAGAAATAATTTTCCAACTCTTTTTCAAAGTTGGTTTTGGCTATTTTGATTTCTACACATTAACATAAAAATTTTGGTATCAGATTTCCAATTTTCTCCCAAAAGTTCTCTAACAGTTTTGATTTCTATTGCAATTATTTATAGATCAGTTGGGGGAAGGCGAACAATTTTACAATATTAAAACTTCTCATTCATGAATGCAATATGACTCACGATTTTTTTTTTTTAGATTTTTATTTATTTGTTTCACAGAGGGAGAGAGATCACAAGGAGGCAGAGAGGCAGGCAGAGAGAGAGGGAGGAAGCAGGCTCCCCACTGAGCAGGGAGCCCGATACGGGCCTCGATCCCAGGACCCTGAGATCATGACCTGAGCCGAAAGCAGAGGCTTTAACCTACTGAGCCACCTAGGTGCCCCACTCACAATTTTTAATCATTTTTTTTCTCAGCAGGATTTCATAATTTTCAATGTGCTGTCATATGTATCTTCTTTAGTATCATTTTTAAAAATTTCACATTTTTAATAACATTACAAACATTTATATTCTTTTTTCCATTTTTTCACTGCAAGAATAATGAAATAGTATTGATTCTTGTATACTGACCTTGTATTAAGCAGCCCTTGCTAAATTCATACATCAGTTCTAGTTGATTTGTTGAAGATTCCAATGACTTTTAATGAATCTATAATAGTCTAACTCAATTTTTCTGTTTGCTGATAGCCTTCAAATCTGCCACCATCAGACTTTTCCATCTGCCCATATCAGAGCAAGGGGAATGAAAATTTCAGAGTTCCTCTCCAGTACTCTGGAAAGTTGAAGCCATCCAAACTCCTGCCAGTGCATGGAAATCCTCTGCCCAGCCCTGCTAATTAACCATAATTAAGCAAAAACAAAAACAAAAACAGTCTCTTCTCTCAGCTTTTTCAAGATATTTAGGACCTTCTTGGGAATCTTCTCTGTTCTTCACAGGAAGACTCCTTATGTGACTAATAAATATTTTAATTCATATATTAATCTTATGGCATGTGTGGGATCATCAATCTTAACATCCAGACAAAATTCGTGTTGGGGTGTTGATCCCACCTTTTGTGAGGCCATGACAAGACAGTGTCTGACATATAATTTAATAATGACAGTTTCACTTCTTTCTTCTCAAATGTTAAACTTATTATTTCATTTCTTTGTTCTAATGCACCAGCTAGGACTTCAGTACAATATTGAATAAAAAGGATTATAGTGGTCTTCCTTACATTGTTTGCAATCTTAAGAGAAATTAGTTAATATTTCCATATTAAATATGATGTTACCTTAATGTTTTAATAAATGCCATTTAAAAATTTGACAAAATGCCATTCTATTCCAAATTTTCTGAGGTATTTTATCTTAAACAGATGTTAAACTTGTTACATGTATTTGAGGCACCTATTGAAATAACTAAGTTTTAGATTCCACTTTATAAATGCCTTTTTTACCTTTTGTTCTTTGCTATCTTTAGTGATTGCTCTACAGATTACACTATGTAACTGTTTTTATCACAGTTGACAATAGTAAGAGCCTTATAATAGCAAATATTTATAACTTCCATGAACTTCGTCCCATTATTTTTATATATTTAACTTTTGCTACAATGCTGCAATACATTGTCATTATTTTGCTTTGAACAATCAGTAATCATACATACCTACACACATGCATGCATATGTTTATCAGCATAATATTATATGCATTAATATTACATACACATATAGCGTGTAATATATATACATACCTGTGTATATGGATGTATATTTTCATTAGTATAATATTGTGTATGTGAATATATTGTCATGCATATGTATCACACAAACATAAATATAGATCACATAATTTTATATATTTATGCTTTGTCATGTTCTTTATTTCTTTTTGAAGATTTGAATTTTCACCTGGTGCCATTCACCTTCAACTGCACGAACTCTTTAAATACTTACTTCCATGTAGTCTTGCTGCATATGAATTTTCTCAGCTTCTCAGGTTTAATTGTCTAAAATTCTTATTTTGCTTTCAATTTTGGAGATTTTTGGTTGAGTTTAAAATTGTGTGCTCAATTGGTTGAGTTTAAAATTGTGTGCTCAATTTTTATTTTATTTTTTTAAAAGATTTTATTTATTTATTTCACAGAGGGAGAGAGATCACAAGGAGGCAGAGAGGCAGGCAGAGAGAGAGAGGGGGAAGCAGGCTCCCTGCTGAGCAGAGAGCCCGATGCGGCCTCGATCCCAGGACCCTGAGATCATGACCTGAGCCGAAAGCAGAGGCTTTAACCCACTGAGCCACCCAGGCACCCGTGTGCTCAATTTTTAATGCATTTTAATGATGTTCCACTTTTTTATGTTTATTCTACTTGAGTTAGGTGTACTTCTTGGATCTCCTGGTTAAGAGTTTATTCTAACTTTGGAAAAATCTTGATAATTATCTCTTCTAATATTTCTTCTGTCCCGTTCTCTTTCATCTCCTCTGAGAGTCTGGTAAGCCAATATTAGATTAATTGATATTAAATATTAGATATTTAATATTAGATATTTAAATAATCTAATATTATATATAATATTAGATAATTTCTAATATTTCCTAATATTTCATATTAGAAAATTTCCCTCTGACGTTGAGAATTCTATTCTATTTCTTCACTCTCAGTTGTTTGTGTGTGTGCTTCAGTTTAAGTAATATCTGTTGAATTGCATTGAAATTTTTTGATGCTCTTCTCTTGTCAATTCTTCTATGAAATCCTTCAAGTGAATTGTTCATTTATAACGTTTCATTAGATTATTTTTTAATAGTTTCAATCCCTACGCTGTGATTTACTCTCTCTCCATGTATGCTGTCCAGTGTTTTGTTATACATTTTAGTAAACCATTTTTACAGTTACTTTAAAAGCCCTATTGAGTAATTCTGACAGCTGGGTCATCTTTGCATCTCTGTTCATTTTTGNTCTCTGCCTGCCTCTCTGCCTCCTTGTGATCTCTCTCCCTCTGTGAAATAAATAAATAAAATCTTTAAAAAAAAATAAAATAAAAAAAATAAAAGCCCTATTGAGTAATTCTGACAGCTGGGTCATCTTTGCATCTCTGTTCATTTTTTTCTCTTATTGAATATTGGTTATTCATAATCAGGCATCTACACCTATCTCATCCATTTTTAGAATTATACATTGGACATTGTGTTATACATTGGACATTGTGTTGAAAAGGACAGTAAAGGCGAGCCTGGATGGCTCAGTCAGTTAAACATCTGCCTTTGGCTCAGGTTATGATTCTAGGGTCCTGGGATCAAGCCTCACATCAGGCTCCTTGCTCAGCAGGGAGACTGCTTCTCCCTCTGCCTGGATCTCCCTGTGCCTACCACTGCTCCTGCTTGTGCACTCTCTCTCTCTCCCTCTCTCTCTCTCTCTGTAAAATAAATCAATAAAATCTTTAGAAAAAGAAAAAGAAAAGGACAGTAAAATTAAGCTCTATGAATTTTTTAAATTAAAATTTCAAAATAGCTATCCTCATAAAATGTTGCTTATTCTTTCAGTCCACTGGCATGGGGATCTGAGTCTTTCTAATCTGCAATTGAGAAAGTTGTGCTTAGTTTCAGCTAAATTCACCAGCAGCTTTAAATATTTAGGGGGAAGGAAGTGTGTCTCCAACATATCTTGGGATCTGAGAAAGAGCAAGATGCTAGAGATGTTCTATTGTTTTATAGCACAGACACCAGAATTATGAATAATGGAAGATCTCTCTTTTCTTTTATTTCTTGTCTCACCCCAACCTCCCTATTTTCCTCTTTCTTTCTCTTTCTCCCTCCCTCCCCTCTCCTTTAGATTTGAGCTATCCACATTTTGTGTTGTTGAGTTTTTCTCTTTAATCTTGAATTCCTGCACTTTAGGAGATTCATTTTGTACTTTGGAAGACAGTTGTAATGCAGAAAGTGAAGACTTAGTTTTCCTCGAATGTACGTATCTCAGTGTATTAGTTTCTTAGGGTTGCCACAAACTGTACAACAAAGTACCACAAAGTACCACAAACTGGATGACTTAAACAACAGAAAATTATTGTCTCACAGTTCTGAGGGCTAGAAATCTGAGATAAAGGTGTTAGAAAAGTGGTTCCTTCCGAGGACTGTGAAGGAGAGTATGTTCCATCTTTCTCCCAGCTTCCTGTGGATTGCTGGAAATCTTTTAAATTCTTATACTTGTAGACACATCACCCCAATCATTTCCTCATATTCACATGGGATTCTGTGTGTGCATGTGTGTGTGTGTGTGTGTGTTTGTATGTATGCATGCCTGTGTCCAGCCCCCCCTTTTTTTGCAAGGATGCTGATCATAATGGATTGGGGGGCTCATTCTACTCCAGTATGACTTCATCATGTTAACTAACTACATAGGCAATGCCTCTATTTCCAAATAAGTGTATATCCTGAGATCCTTGGGGTTAGGACTTCAACATAATAATTTTGTGGGAAAGGGGAACACAACTTAAGGCAAAACACTCAAATTTCCTGCCACACAGTCATCCTTCAAAGAACTGCTGCAAGGTACTCACTGCAGACATGTATAAATGTGAAGAATTTCCATCAGCACTCTTGCTTCATCTCCATCTTTTGGGGACAGAAAGCCATTGCCTTTCATAAGACAAACCCCCTCCCCCCATAACTATTAGGATGATATTTCTGTTATTTATCTTACCCTCCTCCAGCATTCAATGGACAGATGTGTTGCATTTTAAAAAGCCGTTTTCAGTTTAAGTAATAGTCGTGTGCCTTGGAATGATATCTTGCCCTGTGACTGCCCACCTTAAAAGATATGATCTTCGATTTGTTTAGAATTTTGTCTGCCATTGGAATGTGGGAACTAACTGCCATATGCCTCCAGGACTCAGCATCCCATTATCAGCCACAAAAAGGAAGTGCATGGGAATGCTAACGGATAGTTTGACTTGTTTTGTAACTGGGACTCACTGGGATTTGAATCAATCATTCCTGCCCATGCATGGCCATTACAAGTTCATTACAATTTGGCTTGTTTCTCCTTATCCCATTTATGGTGAGTCCCTCCTCATTTTGACACTCTACCAGGAATAAGACCAGCCATGGATCTCTTTTCTCCCAGGAAGGACATGTTATGTTCTGGAAATTAGTTCACTTAAGGTTTTTGTTGTTGTCATTGTTTGTCGTTGTTGTTGTTGTGTGTTGTTATTGTTGTTGTTTTAATCTACAACTCTGTGATTTTTTTAAACTTGCTTTTTTCCCCTCATATATCTTGTTATAAGGGTGGTAGCAACATTCTATTATGATTTTCTATTATCCTAATCAGTAATTAAGTCCCACCATCATTTCTTTCTTGACAATCCTCACATAGAAAATGTGAGGTTGCTGTGTTATACAACTGCAGTAGATGCCGTTCCCATTGTAATCTATGTAAACATTATACCCTGGAACTGAACATTTCTCAAAATACATGGCTGGACATAGTATACTTTCAATATTAACAGCACTCATTCAGGAAAGCCTGAATCATTTCTGCATAGTACCTATGAGCTGAGAGAGAATTGAAGAGATTTACTTCAGTGATTAATGTCTTGGGTAGTCTTACTGGGAACTTTTCTTCCCTGAGTGAAAAAAACAAAAAGTACTATAAGCTGATGGGCTCCGGTGTGTTTTCTTGAGAGAATCTGGCATGTCACAATACTGACTGATGGGAAGCCTACCACCGATGCTGAGCTTCTGGAGGGAACATATTCCTGAAAATTAAGACAATTATGGTTGTCAACAATTTTAATTCAACTTCTACAGAGAAGAAAACCAAGGTTAGTTTGTTCACAATCATCAGTTTTCCTCAGTTTGACAGAGATAAAGGTAAAAAGATATGAATTGCCTTTTAAGATTCCCTTAAACAATAAAATTGCTTACCTGGAAGGTATATAAGATTATAGATTAAAGACATGAAATAGAGTAATTTGGACTTTTATACTTCTATACTTTTCAATGTCTTAGGATCCAAATACCTTCTTAAGTTGGACTATGCTATATTAATTGCAGTGCCAAAATTTGATTAGGAATACCCTGAACCTATTATAATTAAGAAAATTGAACAATATTTAAAATTTTGTTTTTTCACTCTAGTATTCAAGAAAAGCAGTTTTTCTGTATTTTTTCCTTTAAGAATTCAATTTTCCAAAAGAAAAAAATATCATTTTATACTGATTTGATAATAGGATTATTTTAAAAGGCTAAAGTTGTTATTATTATGGTAATATTTGATTCTAATCTCTGTAAATAAATGTTCTTTTTCTTCTTTTTTACATATGACCCTTAAAAACAATTAAAATTCAAATATTTATTTTGTTATCTGGTTTCAAAAAGTGAATTATTAGAAAATTCAAAGTAATTAAGATGATATTATGCATACTATCTGTTATTTTACATTTTCCGCATTGGTACTGCTCCAAAGATTCTGCCAAAACAAAACATTATAAATCTTCAGGAAAAAAATGAAGGAGGAGTATTAATAAATAGATATAAAGATAAACAAATATATTACCTTGAGATCTGATGACAAAAGAAAGCCCTAAAATGTAAGTATATTCTTTGTATATTCTATGTTCCACATCTCTAAAGAGCAATGTATACATTTTAAAGCCAAAAGTTAAATATATTTGTCCCTTTTCAGAAGATCTACAAGCAGATCTAATAAATTAGGTGCAAACTTTTGACCTGATGTCTGAATTATATAGGAAAAAACAATATAACTTCATGTTTTGACATTTTTAAACTTCTGGGACACACACACACACATATACACTACTTAAGTACACAAAGACCTAATGCCAGATTCTGTGGTCAATTAGTTAAAACTAAAGATGAAGGACATTAGCTAGAGTCATAACCCATATAAATTGCATTAATTATTTTGATATTTTTCTCAATATCAGGGTCTTTTTGTGACACATTTAAGCTTTAACTAAATGTTCATGTTTGTATTATTCTAAAGACTCAAGGGGCACCTGGATGGCTCAGTCATTAAGCATCTGCCTTCAGCTCAGGCCATGATCCCAGGGTCCTGGGATCGAGCCCCACATTGGGCTCCCTGCTCTGTGGGAAGCCAGCTTCTCCCTCTCCCACTCCCCCTGCCGGTGTTCCCTCTCTTACTGTGTCTCTGTCAAATAAACAAATAAAATATCTCTAAAAAAAAAATGGGTTATGGACATTGGGGAGGGTTTGTGATTTGGTGAGTGCTGTGAAAGATGTAAGCCTGATGATTCACAGACCTGTACCCCTTGGGCAAAGAATAAAAATAAAATTTAAAAAAAAAATAAAATAAAATAAAAAGCAAAAAAAAAGATTCAAACTTTTACTGTAGATTATTTGCTAATAGTAGTGAAATAAAACAATATGTATTATATAGAACAAACTACTAACAAATTTTTTTTAAAGATTTTANCTAATAGTAGTGAAATAAAACAATATGTATTATATAGAACAAACTACTAACAAATTTTTTTTTTAAGATTTTATTTATTTGACAGAGATTACAAGCAGGCAGAGAGAGAGGACGAAGCAGGCTCCCTGCTGAGCAAAGAGCCGGATGTGGGCCTCGATCCCAGGACCCTGAGATCATGACCTGAGCCGAAGGCAGAGGATTTAACCCACTGAGCCACCCAGGTGCCCAACAAATTATTTAAAACATAAAAATTTCCCTCNATGACCTGAGCCGAAGGCAGAGGCTTTAACCCACTGAGCCACCCAGGCGCCCAACAATTTATTTAAAACATAAAAATTTCCCTTTTTTAAATGGGATGTAGTTAACCACTATTTCTTTCTTTGCATGAAGCTGAATTCTATTATTGTTATTTTCACATCTTAAAGAAAGATTAATTGATACATAACAAATTATTCTTATACTGGAATTTGGCACTGACTGTAGATTATTACAAATGATTGCTAAATTTGTGGGAAATTGTATTATATAGCACATCAATTAGTATGTGAAACTTGTTTCAATTCAATCTGAAGAACACAGGTATCCCTTAACTTTTTTATATTCTATCTTTACCTTTCAGCATAAATAGAACATATTACTTTTCAAATTGTTGAAGTAGTAATATAAATTACTATAAAACATAAAAAATACTATGGGGCTTTCTGGCTCTGAATTGTTTTCCAGGGAAATGCAGAAGTTTATTTTGCAATGTGAATGTGTATGTTAATGTTGATCTTGAATTTAGTTCCAAGAGTGAACCAAAGCTTTAATTTTCTGAAGTATCATGAGTGTATTATTTCTATCCGTGAGGTTTCTGACTTTATACATTGTAATATGCATTCTTTTCACTGTCCATAGAGAATAAATCCTCATATTGCTTGCATTTAAATTATAAGTAATTCTTCTGTGCACTCTATTTAACTTTGATACATTTTTCTTAACACTTTTGGATTTTGATTTTGTGAAGAACAAAACACAAGAAAGTTTGACTGGAATGCATCCTTTTTAAAACAATGTGTAGACTTCTCTCCATTCTCAAAAGAAAATGTAATTATGCTCTCATTTAATTTTATTATTCTTATTGAGAACCACTATACAACTGTACATATTCTAATAGGTTATTCATTAAAAGTTTGTTTAATTGAAATTAGCATAATTACATCAAAACTTCTCTCTATCTACTGTTTCTTCCTTTCTGAAGCCCAAAGGTCAGAATGATTTTAATTAATTTATGATTACTGTCATCGGCTAAGTGCTGTAGAGTAACAACAGGTAAGCGTATCAAAGCACCATTGACTGATGAAATTGTAAATAATAAATTCCTTTTCCAAAGAGGTCAAAATACTTCAAAAATGATTTTAGATGAGGTGAAATCTCTTATTTTCTTCCAGAAAATATGTAGAATCTGTTCATTCCCTTTTCTTATTTCCATTCTTTTTGTTCCATATTATGTGGCAAATATTCATCATTGTGCTCATCTTCAAGGTCATTTTTCTAATTTTGTGGCATCCTTCTTCAATACCACTCAAAGATTTTCCATAACATATCATCTCAGGAACAAAAAATTCATTTACCTCTACAAAAGGTTTTTAAGTCTTACGTGCATGGAAAATTTAAAAAAAAATCCTGAATATAATAATTTGATGATAGTAAGAAAAGACCATGATGAATACCTTTGGTTCTATATTGCTAGAATTCTGAATTCCATCCTAAGCAATTTATTCCTCTATATTAATATGTCTTTTATCAAAACTGTAAATACCTTGTGATTTGCAGTATTTTGATTATCCAAACTTCTAACACTAAAGCAAATATTTTAAAGACTTAAACACACAGCTGAGATCATTGTTTGAACACACAGCTGAAATTATCAAAATTAGAGTAAACAAATTAAACCACAAATAGAGTTCATGAAAAGGAAACTCACAATTAAGTAACAAGGAGAGACCTGTCTCAGCTAGGTCTTTCTTATGTTTTTAAACACTGATGATAATTCCATTCTGAAAACATAATTCCTCAGTTTTCATTAAGTTGTTAAATAGGTTTTAATGTATTCTTACACAACTGAATCAGGCCAAGCACCCTGTTTGAAATTTCAGAGACAAAGTTAATAACATCCCTGCCTATAAGCTTACTATACTCTCATTTAATTCTCATAAAACCCTGTTAGGTGTATGTAAGTTATTCTCTATTAGTATGTTATGGCTGCTGCAGCAAGGTAACCTAAAACTGAGTGGTTTAAGCAACAGGAATTTTTTGTCTCATAGTTCTGGACCCTACAAATCTGTAGTCAAGTTATCAGAAGGATTGGTTCATTCCAAGGGCTATGAAAAAGACCATGTTCCATGTCTCTCCTCCAGCTTCTGGTAATTTTGGGGGATAATGAGAAGATCTTTAACCACCTGTATTTGCTAATTGGCTTTACCCAAAAGAAATGTAAACTTTTTAGTATCTTCATGACTGCAGGTGGTTTTACAACTTGGAGAAGTGTCGCAGAAGTTAGGACCCTAGCTTCAACCCAGGGAGTAGGAAATAGGGGAGCTATTTTCCTTGGTGATTGCATTTTAAAGGGATAGCCCCAGGTCCTTGAGAAAAGTGTTCTGGATTGTAAAACTGGCAAGAGGCTTTTCAAAAGATTTACATCTTTAAAGGGCAGACAAAGAATTTACAACTATAAGTTTTCTAAATGTAAATGCTCTAAAGAAAGGGAGATCTCAGCCTTAAAGCAGATAGAAGCCATGTCTAAAGTTTAATCAAGTTGAGAAGAATTTTGAGATTCTCTTGGTTCTTGTATGGTATTATTAATAGTGTAATATCCAACAAAAAGTAAACTCTTTGGAGGAAAGAATTTTGTCTGTCTTGTATAAGAATTGTTCCAGGAGACATAGCGCAGTATCTGGCTCAAAAAAAAAAAAAAAATACCGCCAGTTGGGTGCCTGGCTGGCTCAGTGGGTTAAAGCCTCTGCCTTCGGCTCAGGTCATGATCCCAGGGTCCTGGGATCAAGGCCTGCATCAGGCTCTCTGCTCAGCAAGAAGCCTGCTTCCTCCTCTCTCTCTCTGCCTACTTGTGATCTGATCTCTCTCTGTGTCAAATAAATAAATAAAATCTTTAAAAAAAATACTGTCGGATGAATGAATGGAATATATAAATAATAATGCTTTCCAGGAATAAGCTTCCAGTTCATATTCACAAAAGAACCAATGAGTTTCTAGGTATTTAGAGTAAGAGAGTACTCATGTTTCTTGTTTAGTTTGGATTTTTCTTATTTTAGTACAATTGAGTTTCTACATTATCTCTAAGATGTCGCTTCTGCAATGATGTTTTCTTGCAATAGAAAACTTAACCTCTGGTTCTTTATTTAAATTAGGACTGAGATGTGCTTTGTAAGTTGCTCCTTTTTGTTATTTGCTGCAGACTATTTTACACTAATTTGGTGCCTGGTGACCTTGTTTCTTTTCATTTAGTCTCTGTTTGCCAGATACCACAACTAATGTTTATAAATTAAATATTTTGTGTACTATGTGACCATTGTTTTCTCACTTTGCATTTTTCTTGGTATGCAGTGAAGGAGTTATTTTTCTATTTCTTTTTGGCTTAAGGTGGAAGATGGATTTAAAAATAACGCAGAGTTCTAACTTTTTGTATTGGAATTCAGATGTGCTCCCAGTAATGTCCTCTATCACCAATTTGTGTCCATGACACATGGGCAGCATATACATTCTTGCAAATTGAATATATAATCACTCTAAACTGTACTGTCTAGTTGAGTACCATATAAGAGAAATTAGGATTTTTCCTCCTGTGAAGTGATTGTGATCCTATGTGTATATAACCATGTTATTTTTTAAAAATCTCCCCATTAGTTGTTTTCAATTACATTTTTTTCTTCAGTAATTGTGCCATATTATTCAACCTGACTCCTTTCTATCTTCAACCCATCCCTTTCCCCACCCCTGAACAGATAATGAAAGTAATGAGTGGCAGCTATTGTCTGTCTAGAAAATGAATTTGCAAGACAGGAAATAAGAACTAAATTTTCCTGATTGACAGTAGCGTCTCGTGGCTTTTTTAAATATATAACTTGTGTTTTGCATCTTTTAGTTTTCAGTATTTGGTTAACGTTTGGAATTAAGTCTCGCTATTGCTTTCTTTGTTGTGCTGTCAGACATATGGTTGTAGTGTCCAAGATCAGGGGAGATGTATGTGAGGACAGGGAAAGCAATGATTCCACTCTAGTAGAACAGCAGTTATGGGCAAACTACAAAAAAGGAAAAAGAATATAGCTGCTTGCAATTCCAATCTCTGCTGCTCAACCAAGCAGACCAAAAGTAACCACTGGCTGTGAAAGTAGCCTCTAGCTATCTCACTTTGAGACACCAAGAGGGAATCATCCTTTTGGAAAAAAAAAAAACACAGGAAATAAAAGAAGTTGCTTTGAGGGGGGCTTGGAAAGGAGAAAATAATACAAGTATCAGTTGCTATATAAAAAAAGAATTGTACAATACAAGTTATTTTTAATGAGACTATAGCTGGTCATAATGCTTTTTAAAATGGATTTTATTTTTGTGAAATGAAAATACAATAATAAAATAAGATATCAAATATATTTTCTACTTAATTTTATAGGACTTAAATGAGATATTTTATAAAATAAAAAAGCTCTAAAATATACAACAGTGTCTCTTTTTCTGTTTCTCTCTACATAAGTTCTAACAAATCTTCTGCTATGCATTTTTCATTTCTAATATTATTCATTGACTTTTCTGTGTTGGCTTTTCTAACCCTAAAAGGCAAATTTCCAATAGACCTTGACACACTTTCACTTTCATTTAAGGGGGATAAATGCTCCAGCATGCACACTGATGGAAATTAATTTCATCTAAATGCTCTTAGGCTAGCTATCTGGAAATGTAAATACTCTTACTGCAAATTTTGTTGCCAAAGGTTTTTCATTACTAGCAGGAACCCTGACCAGATTGTGAGAAAGCAGCAAAGTCTTAATGAAAAAAAAAAGTAATCTGCTTTCTTTATCAAATTATCCATGAATATCCTATGCATCATTGCATTAACAGGGAAATCTATCCACTTTCCACAAAGGTTTCCTCTGTAATTTTGTACTAATGTCAAGTGATGGAAAGATGATCACATTTGATGAGTAAGATTAAGCCCCAGAATGAGGTCTATGAATGATGATGGGTATTGTGCATCCAGCAGGGAATTCACAACAGCAAAGTTAAACTTGAAACATATTTTTAGTCACTTGTCAAGAAATAGACAAAACAAAATCTACAGATTTTTAATATGTAAACTCTCATGATTAACTCCATATAACCCATGTCATCTATTTTGATGTCTAGTCTATATCACGACATTTAGCACTTATTTTAATCTATCTTATTGACATATGAATTATATAGATAAGATACACCAGTTTCCCTGTGGATTTGACGAGTTTTGGCAAGTATATAAACTTATGTAGCCACCATCTGAATCATTTTATGAAACATCCATAAATCTAAAAAGTTCCACTGTGTCTCAGTAGAGTCAATCCCACCCCCACCAGCATAGGCAACCACCAATCTGCCTTTATGAGCTTGTTTTCTCCCTTTTCAGCATCTCCTATGAACAAAAGCATACTACATGAGCTCTTTAATTCTGGCTTTGTACACGTAATACATTGTTTTGGAGATTCATAAAAATAACTCTCTGAATGAATAATGTGCTTATTTTTATTGTTGACCCATATTCTATCATACTAATACACCACAATGTGTTCATTCAGTTATTTGTGGTTTTTTTTTAAGATTTTATTTATTTATTTGACACAGAGAGATTACAAGTAGGCAGAGAAGCAGGCAGAAAGAGAGAGAGAGGAGGAAGCAGGCTCCCTGCTGAGTACAGCGCCCGATGTGGGGCTCGATCCCAGGACCCTGAGATCATGACCTGAGCCGAAGGCAGAGGCTTTAACCCACTGAGCCACCCAGGCGCCCCATTTTCAGTTATTTGTTGATGGACGTTTGTGCCCTCTTCAGTTTTGGGTTAACATTAATAAAATTGTTATGAACATTTGTGTACAGGTTTTCATTTTCTTTGGATAAATCTTAGAAATGGAATCAGTGGGTCATACAGCAAATGTAACAATATATAAAATATTTTTAAATTGTTTTCCAAAAATAAAACAAGCAATGCATGAGAATTACAATTGCTCCACACTTACTCTAATACTTTGAACTGACAGACATGTAAGAACGATTAGCCACTATAGGTATGTAGTGAGTGTCTGGTGTACCTCACTGTATTTGTATATCCTTGGTGACTAATGATACTGATCATCTTTTCATGTGGTTATTTGGTTTTTAAAATACTTTTCCTGTGAAGTGTCTGTTGTCTTCCTTTTTTGAAAAATAAAATAGGTTGTTAGTTATCCTACTTTTGTTTTTGTAAGAGTTCTTAAAATTCTGAATATATAAGTCCAAATATATTTTTCTAGTTTTGGACTATCCTTTTTATACCCTTTTTAATGTAAGAAATAATTTTTAATCATTTAAACAGTCTCAAACTCACAGCAAATTGCAAACAGAAGTATAAGAAACTTTTTTTCACATCAATTTGGAACAATTTTCTAACCTGATACATAACCAGCCCTGAATATATTAATGTATATTTCCTATAAACAGGAACGTCCCCTGCATAACCAAAATAAGACAATCAAAACAGGGACATTAACAGTTATATATTAGTGATATGTATATTTCTCTGACTCCATTCACATTTTTCCAATTACCCTAAAATGTTTTTTTTTTATCATAAAATAATCCAGTAAAGAATCATCAGTGCAGGGCGTCTGGGTGGCTCAGTAGGTTAAAACCTCTGCTTTCGGCTCAGGTCATGATCTCAGCGTCCTGGGATCGAGGCCCGCATCGGGCTCTCTGCTCAGCGGGGAGCCTGCTTCCTCCTCTCCCTGTCTCTCTGCCTGCCTCTCTGCCTACTTGTAATCTCTCTCTGTGTGTCAAATAAATAAATAAAAAATATATATATAAAAAAAAGAATCATCAGTGCATTCAGTTGATATACATCCTTAATCAACTTCCATCGGGACATGTTTCTCAGTCTTTCCTTGACATTCATGGCCTTGGTATGTATTAAAGATTACATACTGGTAACTTATAGTAAGTCACTTTTAAAGGTTTCTTCATTTATAGATTCAGAGTTTTGTGAGACTTCAAGTGAGATATCATTGTACCCTATCAGGATACAATTCGTCCCAATGCAGATAGAATTCACTTAGATCGGGCGCCTGGGTGGCTCAGTGGGTTAAAGCCTCTGCTTTTGGCTCAGGTCATGATCTCAGCGTCCTGGGATCAAGGCCCACATGAGGCTCTCTGCTCAGCAGGGAGCCTGCTTCCTCCCNTGCTTCCTCCTCTCCCTGTCTCTCTGCCTGCCTCTCTGCCTACTTGTAATCTCTCTCTCTGTGTCAAATAAATAAATAAAATCTTTTTAAAAAAAAGAATTCATTTTGATCCCTTGATTAAGGTATTGTCTGCCAGGATTATCCATTGCATTCAAAAGATATTCTCTTATATTCAATAAATAGCGTGTATTTTTAGAGAGGTATTTGAAAATATGTAAAATATTTTATGCCTCATGAATCTTTAAATTTGATTGATTTATATAAATATGGGTGGATTGATTCCTATTTAATTCATTGGGTAATAATATAATACTAGCTATATTTATTTTGAGGCTGAAATTATTAAAGATTTTTTTTTGTAAAGTCCTCCCTTTCAAGCTTAATTCTATATGGTCGTGACATCCTCCGATCATCTTTTATTTTTTTATTTTTTTTAAGATTTTTTAATTATTATTTTTGTATTTACTTGACAGAGAAAGAGATCACAAGTACGCAGAGAGGCAGGCAGACAGAGGAGGAAGCAGGCTTCCCACTAAGCAGGGAGCCCAATGCGGGCCTCGATCCCAGGACCCTGGGATCATGACCTGAGCCAAAGACAGAGGCTTTAACCCACTGAGTCACCCAGGCACCCCCCATCTTTTAAACATATCATTGCTTCTGCCACAGCAACATATTCTAAGCTCATCTTATATTTCCTCATGCCAACCCTTGAATTAGGCAATTGTTCCAGGACATGTGATTCCTTATACCATGTCATGGTGTTTAGAAACCAAGCTAACTGTCCATTGAGATGGCCCAGAAGAAGAGACTCTCTAATAAAAATAGGTATCTGTATCTTTTTCTATTTTTGTGCAGCATATTAAAAAAAAGTGTGCCTTAAACTCATACAATATAGTATTCCATCGTTTCATTAGGTCAAATGTCTGGGTATGGGTTAAGAGGGGTCTCTATTAAGGGATTCACCAGGCTGAAAACAAGGTGCTAATTGGTGCTTCAATTCTAAGCTGAGGCTCAGGAACCACGCTGAAACTCACTGATTATTGGTAAAATTCACTTTCTTGTAGCTGTACGATTGAGGTGTTTGGATCCAGGCTAGCTTTTAGTCAGAGACCATGCTTAGATCCTAGAAGTTGCAGTTCCTTACCACGTAGCCCCACAGAGAATTCAAAATATGGTTGTTTGCTTTCTTCTAGGCCAGCAAGAACTCCTTTCTCTGACTCTTCACCTTCTTTTTTTAAATTAAAGATTTTTAAATTATTATTTTCCCAGGGGTACAGGTCTGTGAATCATCAGGCTTACAGTTTTCACAACCCTCACCATAGCACAAACCTTCTCCAAGGTCCATAACCCATCCACCCTTTCATACCCTCCCATCTCCCAGTAACCCTCAGCTTGTTTTGTGAGATTAAGAGTCTCTTATGGTTTGTCTCCTTCCCAATCCCATCTTGTTTCATTTTTTCCCTCCCTACCTTACGGGACCCCATGTCCTACCCCTCAAATTCCTCATATCAGAGAGATCACATGATAATTCTTTCACTGATTGACTTATTTCGCTTAGCATAATACCCACTAATACCCTCTAATTCCATCCATGTTGTTGCAAACAACAAGATTTTGTTTCTTTTGATGGATTCGTAGTATTACATTGTATATATATATATATATATATATATATTTATATATATATATATATATATATACACACAACATATTCTTTATTCATTCATCTGTTGATGGACATCTAGGTTCTATCCATAGTTTGGCTATTGTGGACAATCCTGCTATAAAAACTCAGGTGCATGTGCCCCTGAGGATCACTACCTCTGTATCTTAGGGTAAATACCCAGTAGTGCAATTTCTGGGTGGTAGGGTAACTCAATTTTCAACTTTTTGAGGAAACTCCATACTGTTTTCCAGAGTGGCTGAAACAGCTTGCATTCCCACCAACAGCATAGGAGGGTTCCCCTTTCTCTGCGTCCTCACCAACATCTGTCATTTCCTGAATTGTTGATTTTAGCCATTCTGACTGGTGTGAGGTGGTATCTCACTGTGGTTTTGATTTGTATTTCCCTGATGCCAAGTGATGTTGAGCACTTTCTCATGTGTCTGTTGGATGTCTTTGGAGAAATGTCTGTTCATGTCTTCTTCCCATTTCTTGACTAGGTTATTTGTTTTATGGGTGTTGAGTTTGAGAAGTTCTTTATAGATTTTGGATACAAACCCTTTATCTGATATGTCATTTGCAAATATCTATTCCCATTCTGTCAGTAGTCTTTTGGTTTTGTTGATTATTTCCTTTGCTGTGCAAAAGCCTTTAATCTTGATGAAGTCCCAATAGTTTGTTTTTGCCCTTGCTTCCCTTGCCTTTGGTAATGTTCCTAGGAAGAAGTTGCTGCCCCTGAAGTCGAAGTGGTTGATGCTGCCTCTCCTTAAGGATATTGATGGATTCCTGTCTCACATTGAGGTCTTTTACCCATTTTGAGTCTATTTTTGTGTGTGGTGTAAGGAAATGGTCCAATTTCATTTTTCTACATGTGGCTGTCCAGTTTTCCCAACACCATTTGTTGAAGAGACTGTCTTTTTCCCATTGGACATTCTTTCCTGCTTTGTCAAAGATTACTTGAACATAGAGTTGAGGGTCCATTTATTGGCTCTATATTCTGTTCCATTGATCTGTTTTTGTGGCAGTACCATACTGTCTTGATTACAGCTTTTTAGATCATGAACTCTGGAATTGTGGTGCCAACAAATTTGGTTTTCTTTTTCAACATTCCTTTGGCTACTCAGAGTCTTTTTGGGTTCTATATAAATTTTAGGATTATTTCTTCCATTTATTTGAAATAAATTTATTTCTTTGAAATAGATTTTGATCGGGATTGCATTAAATGTGTAGATTGCTCTAGGTAGCATAGACATTTTCACAATATTTTTTATTCCCATTCATGAGCAAGGAATGCTTTTCCATTTCTTTGTCTTCCTCAATTTCTTTCATGAGTACTTTATAGTTTTCTGAATACAGATTCTTTGCCTCTTTGGTTAGGTTTGTTGCTGGGTATCTTATGGTTTTGGGTGCAATTGTAAATGGGATTGACTCTTTCATTTCTCTTTCTTCTGTTTTGTTGTTGGTATATAGAAATGCAACTGATTTCTGCACATTGATTTCATATCTGGATACTATACTGAATTCCTATATGAATTCTAGCAGTTTTGCAGTGGAGTCTTTTGGATTTTCCTCATAAAGTATCATATCATTTGCAAAGAATGAGGATTTGACTTCTCCTTTGCTGATTTGGGTGCCTTTTATTTCTTTTAGTTGTCTGCTTGCTGATGCTAGGACTTCTAGTACTATGTTGAATAGCAGTGGTGGTAGTGGACAGCCTTGCCATGTTCCTGACTTTAGGAGAAAAACTCAGTTTTTCTCCATTGAGAATGATATTTGCTGAGGGTTTTTTGTAAATGGCTATGATGATATTGAGGTATGTACCCTCTATGTCTACACTGTGAAGAGTTTTGATCAAGAAAGGATGCTGTACTTTGTCAAATTTTTTTCAGCATCTATTGAGAGGATCATATAGTTCTTGTTCTTTCTTTTATTAATGTCTTGTATCACATTCATTGATTTGTGGATGTTCAACCAACCTTGCATCCCAGGAATAAATCCCAGTAGGTCATGGTGAATAATCCTTTTAATGTTCTGTTGGATCCTATTGGCTAGTATTTTTTAAGGATTTTTGCATCCATGTTCATCAAGGATATTGGTCAGTAATTCTCCTTTTTGATGGGGTCTTTGCCAGGTTTTGGAATCAAAGTAATGCTAGCCTCATAAAATGAGTTTGGAAGTTTGCCTTCCATTTCTATATTTTTGGAACAGTTTCAGGAGAATAGGTATTAATTCTTCTTTAAATGTTTGCTAGAATTGCCCTGGGAATCCATATGACCCTGGGTTCTTGTTTTTTTGGGAGATTTTTTAATGATTGGTTCAATCTCCTTATTGGTCATGGGTCTGATCAGGTTTTCCATTTCTTCCTGGTTCAGTTTTGGTAGTTTATTTGTCTCTAGGAATGCATCGATTTCTTCCAGATTTTCAAAATACTGGTGTAGAGTTGCTCATAATATGTTCTTATAATTGTTTGTATTTCTTTGGTGTTGGTTGTGATCGCTCCTCTTTCATTCATGATTTTATTAATTTGAGTCCTTTCTCTTTGCTTTCAGATTAGTCTGGCCAGGAGTTTATCAATCTTATTATTTCTTTAGAAGAACCGTGTCCTAGATTCATTGGTTTGTTCTATTGTTCTTTTGGTTTCTATCTCATTGAATTCTGCTCTGATCTTTATTATTTCTCTTCTCCCGCTGGATTAAGCTTTCCTTACTGTTCTTTCTCCAGCTCCTCTAAGTGTAGGGTTAGGTTGTGTACTTGAGACCTTTCTTGTTTCTTGGGAAAGTCTTGTATTGCTATATACTTTCCTCTCAGAACTGCTTTTGCTGTGTCCCAAAGATTTGGAACAGTTGTGTTTTCATTTTCATTTGTTTCCATGAATTTTTAAAATTCTTCTTTAATTTCATGGTTGATCTATTCATTCTTTAGTTGGATGTTCTTTAGCCTCCATGTATTTAAGTTCTTTCCAACTTTTTTCTTGTGATTGAGTTCTAGTTTCAGAGTATTATGGTCTGAAAATATGGAGGGAATGATCCCCGTCTTTTGGTACTGGTTGAGACCTGATTTGTGACCCAGGATAGGGTTTATTCTGGAGAATGTTCCATGTGCACTGGAGAAAAATGTGTATTCTGTTGTTTTGGAATGGGATGGAATGATCTTAATATATCTGCGATGTCCAACTGGTCCAGTGTGTCATTTAAAGCCTTTTTTTCCTTGTTTATCTTTTGCTTCAACGATCTGTCCATTTCAGTAAGGGGGTGTTAAAGTCCCCTACAATTGTTGTGTTATTGTCAGTGTGTTTCTTTGATATTTATTAATTGATTCATATAATTAGCCGCTCCCATGTTAGGGACATAAATATTTAAAATTGTTAGATATTCTTGTTGAACAGAATTCTTTATCTCATATTATAGTCTTTGACTTAAAATCTAATTTATCTTACATAGGATTGCCACCCCAGTTTCTTTTGATGTCCATTAGCATCGTAAATTTTTTCCACCCTCTCACTTTAAATTGGGAGTTGTCTTTGGGTCTAAAATGAGTTATTTGCAGAAATCATATAGATGGGTCTTGTTTTTTCTTTTTTTTAATCTGTTATGATCCCCTGTGTCTTTTAATTGGGGCATTTAGCCCATTTACATTCAGGGTAACTATTGAGAGATATGAATTTAGAGCCATCATATTGCTTGTAAGGTGACTGTTACTGTATATTGTGTCTCTTCCTTTCTGGTCTATGTTTCTTTTAGGCTCTTTTTGATTAGAGGACCCCTTCCAATATTTCCTGTAGGGCTGGCTTGGTGTTTTCAAATTCCTTTAGTTTTTGCTTGTCCTAGAAGTTTTTTATCTCTCCTTCTATTTTCAATGACAGCCTAGCTGGATATAGTATTCTTGGCTGCATATTTTTCTCGTTTCGTGCTCTGAATATATCATGCCAGTTCTTTCTGGCCTGCCAGGTCTCTGTGGATAGGTCTGCTGTCAGTCTAATATTTCTACCATTTTATGTTATAGACCTCTTGTCCCAAGCTGCTTTCAGCATTTTGTCTTTGTCACTATATGCTTGTCGTTTTACTATATGATGACAGGGTGTGGACCTAGTTTTATTGATTTTGTGGAGGGTTCTCTGTTCCTCCTGGATTTTGATGCTTGTTCCCTTTGCCAAGTTAGGGAAATTCTGTACTATAATTTGCTCCAATAAACATTTACCCCCCTCTCTCTTCTTCTTCTTCTTCTGGGATCCCAATTATTCTAATATTGTTTGTCTTATGGTATCTCTTATCTCTCAAATTCTCCCATCATGGTCCAGTAGTTGTTTGTCTCTCTTTTCCTCAGCTTCTTTATTCTCTATCATTTGGTCTTCTATATCACTAATTCTCTCTTCTGCCTTATTTATTCTAGCAGTAAGAGCCTCCATTATTTATTGCACCTCATTAATATCTTTTTTTATTTCAACTTGGCTATATTTTAGTTCTTTTATTTCTCCAGAAAGGGTTTTTATTTCTCTAGAGAGGGATTCTCTATTATCTTCCATGCTTTTATCGAGCCCACCCAGTACCTTGATAATCCTCATTCTGATATTTAGTTCTGACATATCACTAATTTCTGCATTGATTAGGTCCCTAGCCATTATCACTGCCTCTTGTTATTTATTTTTATTTTTTTTTTCGTGGTGAGTTTTTCCACCTTGTCATTTTATTCCGATAAGAAAATATGAATGAGAGAACAAAATATTAAAGGGTAGCAATGACCCCAGAAAAATATACACTAACCAAATCAGAAGAGACCCAAAACTGGGGGTAGAAGAAAAAGGAAAAAAAAAGAAGAAGAAGAAAGAAAAACAAAAATCTATCTCTTTCTCTCTATATCTATATCTATATCTACCTATATCTATCTATATCGATTAGACTGTTGAATTGAACAGAACTTGTATGTATACAAAAAACAAGGTTAAACACAATGAAGGGATAAAATATAACTATAACAATGAAAATTAAAAAGAATTTAAAAAGTATTGATAAGATAAAATAGTTAAAAACATTAAAATAGGGAAGAGGAAAAATATTTAAAAGAAAAGAGTAAGAAAAAATTAACATTCAAAGACTTTAACTTTGAAAGACTAATGGATCATGGGGGAAAAGCTGTGAATTCTTTGTGTTGCTTTCCCCTTGCTCTGAAAAAAGCAGTCATTCTCTCTGTATACCTGGTCTCTGGCCACACTCCAAGCTCACCCAGCCTGTGACCAAATGTTTCTCTCTCTGGCACATGGCCCCATTTGGAATCTCCAAATCCCCCAGATTCCTTCCACATACTCCTGTGACACTCCTCATGGAGGAGGAAGGAGGGGGTCTCTCCGGGCATGCCACTTGTGGGGTCTCTGCTCAAAGAGCAGTGGCCCGACTGCGGTTTGGATCATGGCCCAAGGTAACACCCAGCTAAGAGACCCCTCCTCAGCTCCGTCTCTGCAGTTGGCTAACCCTCTCCGATGCCTGGGAGCTCTGTCGTGCTCAGACACCCCTGGTCTTTTTGTGTCGCTGTGCGTCCTGAGACCACACTGTCCCTGTGAGGGCTTCAGCCCCCACTTAGCCTCTGGGGTGACATCCCTCAGAGGAGCAGACTTCTAAATGTTCCAATTTTGTGCTCCACTGCTTTCTCACTTGCTGAGAGCCAGTCCCTCCCCCCCACCCCAGAGTCTATCTTCTTGTCGCTTCAGATTAACTTCTCTGCATGTCCTACCTTCTGGAAAGTAATCGATTTTCCGTTCCTAGAATTGCTGCTCTTCTCTTCAACTCCTTTTGAATTTGTAGGTGTTCAGAATGGTTTGATAACTATCTGGCTGAACTCCTGGGACCTGGTGATAATCAGTTGGTACTTCTCCACCATCTTGCTCCCTTCCATAATCCTGACTATTTACCTTCTTTTAAGTCTCATATGATTAGTCCAGGCTCACCCAGAATAATCTTGATTTTGATTAACTCAAACTCAACTAATCAGTAATCTAATACCAAAAGTTATATCCCATTATATTTACAGATCCCACTACACTACAGTAGAGGATATTATACATGGTGTGTACAATAGGGAGCAGGAATCTTGGGGGTCATCTTAAAATTCTGCCTATCACAGAATCTAATGGCCACACCTTAATTTCTTTTACTTTCATTTTCCATCCCTATTCCATTCACATTTTAAAAATACTTATGTATATTTATTATATGTTATTTTCAACTTTTTATTATGAAAAATTTCAAATATAGAGCATGGTTGAAAGAATTTTACCATAAATGTCTCATATCCACCACTTACTGTTAACACAGTGCATTAATATATCTATACATCTATTTTCCCTTTATCTAAAAATCCATCTTCATTTTTAACGCATCTCAAAGGAATTTTCAGATATCAGTACATTTTACTCTAAGTACATTAGCAGGCATACCACTAACTAGAGTTCAGTATTTGTTTATAATGATTACTCAATGTAAAATCAACAAATAATGTTATTCATAACTTTTAAGTATGAATTAACTGAATTTTGATGAATGCAAGCACCTGTGGTATCCAGAAGGACATCTGAGGTGTATGAGACTGCAGTAATCCTCAGTAGAGGATTGTAAAGCACCCCCCCCAAAATAGGGACAAAGGTGAACACAGATGCAGAACTGGGTTTGGATCGCCTTATTCAGATGGTACAGCTAGATCCACAGTATCCAGATATTTTAAAAGGGTACCCAAAATTGTGGGCCTACTGAAGTATGGAGTCTGAGGGAGAGCCCTGCTTACCCATTGTAGGGATGGTACTGGTATAGCAAAGTCCTACAAAAATATAACATTTTTATTATCCCTAAGAAATTATCCCTTTAGTGCTTTATAAGTATTCCCCACCTAACCCTAGAGAAGCAATTGCATTCCTGATATTTTTTCACAAAGGTTTAGCTTTGTTTGTTCTTTACTTAATATAAACAGAATCATATAGTATCTACACTTTTGTGAGGTCTTCTGGCATGCAGCAAAATATTTTAGAGATTTATCCAAGTTGCTATATGCATGAATATATGAATATATGAATACATAAAATTTTTAAAACATTCTTTTTATAGTGGGCATCTGGGATATTTTTAGTTTCCTGAAATTGTAAATAAAGCTACTATCAGCATTCTTGTACACTTTTTGTTTTGTAAACCTATGTTTTCATTTTCTTGAAAAATGCTCAGGAGAGGAATTGCTTGGTAATAGGGTAATGTATATTTAGTTTGAAAAGAAATGCCATAAACTCTTTCCAAACTTCTTTTTCTGGTTTTAAAATTTTTAAATTTAATTCCAGTATAGTTAATATTCAGTGTTATATTAGTTTCAGGTATATGATCCAGTGATTCAATAGTCCCATACATCATCCTGTGCTGATCACAAGTACCGTCCTTAATCCCCATCACCTATTCCACCCATCTCCCCACTCTCTTCCCCCCTGGTTACCATCAGATTGTTCTCTATCATTAAGAGTCTGTTTCTTGATTTGTCTCTCTATCTTTTATTTTTCCTTTGCTCCTTTGCTTTGTTTTCTTAAATTCCACATAAGAGTGAAATCATATGGCATTTGCTTTTTTCTGACTTTTTTTTTTGGTTAGCATTATACTCACTAGCTCCATCAACGTCATTGTAAATGGCAAGATTTCATTCTTTATATGTCTGAATAATATTCCTTTGTATACATATGCAACTTATTCTTTATCCATTCATCAGTCAATGGAAACTTGGGCCACCTCCATAATTAAGCTATTGTAAATAATGTTGCTATAAACATAGGGTTGCTTTGAATTGGTGTTTTTGTATTTTGGGGGGTAAATACCCAGTAGTATGATTACTAGATTGTTCAATACTTCTATTTTTAACTTTATGAGGAATCTTGATACTGTTTTCCCCAGTGACTATACCAGTTTGCATTCCCAAAAACAGTGGAAGGGGATTCCTTTTCTCCACATCCTTGCCAACATACTGTTTCTCGTGTTTTTTATTTTAGCCATTCTGACAAGTGTGAGGAATTTCATTGTAGTTTTCATTTGCATTTCCCTGATGATAAGTGATGTTCGGCATCTTTTCATGTGTTTGCCGTCTGGATGTATTCTTTAGAGAAATGTCTGTTCATATCTTTTGCCCATTTTTTAACTGGATTATTTGTTTTTGGGTGTTGATTTGTATCAATTCTTTATATTTTTTAGATACTAGCCCATTATCAGACAAGTCATTTGCAAATATCTTCTATTCAGTACATTGCCTTTCAGTTTGGTTCAGATTCTCCCTCACTGTACAGAAGCTATTTATTTTGATGTAGTCACAGTAATTTATTTTCCCTTTGTTTCCCTTGCTTCAGAAGACACATTTAGGAAAAAAGGTTACTATGACTAATGTCAGGGATATTTCTGCCTGTGCTCTCATCTAGGATTTTTATAATTTCAATTCTTACATTTAAGTTTTTCATCCATTTTGAATTTATTTTTGTGTATGGTGTAAGAAAGTGGTCCAGTCTCATTTTTTTGCATGTACCTGACCAGTACCATGTGTTTTTTTAAAAACATTTATTTGTTTGAGAGAAATAGGGAGTGGGGGAGGGGCAGAGGGAGAGAATCTTCAAGCAGACTCCCCAATGAGCCTGGAGCCCAAAGTGGGACTCAATCTCATGACCCATGAGATCATGACCTGAGCCAAAACCTAGAGTTTGACACTTAATTGACTGAGTGACCAAGGCTCCCTTTCAACACCATTTGTTGAAAAGACTGTCTTCTTCCCATTCGATATTACTTCCTGCTTTGTTAAAGATTAACTAACCATATAATTATAAGTTCATTTCTGGGTTTTCTTTTCTGCTCTATTGATTTATATGTCTATTTTTGTGCCTGTACCATACCGTTTTTATTATTACAGCTTTGTAATGTAACTTAAATTCTGGAATTGTGATACTTTCAGGTTTGCTTTTCTTTTTCAAAATTGCTTTTACTACTTGGGGTCTTTTGTGGTTCCATACAAATTTTAGGATTGCTTATTCTAGGTTTGTGAAAAGTGTTACTTGTATTTTGATAGGGATTGTATTAAAAGTGTAGATTGCTTTCAGTAACACAGATATTTTAACAAAGCTGATCTTCCAATCAATGAGCATGAAATATCTTTCCATTTCTTTCTGTCATCTTTAATTTCTTTCATCAATGTTTTAGAGTTTTCAGAGTGCAGGTCTTTTATCTCTTCAGTTAGATTAATTCCTAGGTATTTTATTGTTTTTGGTGCAATTGCAAATGTTTTTTTTTTTAATTTCTCTTTCTGCTGCTTCATTATTAGTGTATACAAATGTACCAGATTCTGCACATTTATATTTGTAGCCTATGATTTTATTAAGTTTATTTATCAGTTCCACTAGTATTTTTGGTGAAGTATTTCAGGTTTTTTATATAAGGGTATCCTGTCATCCAGAAATAGTGAAAGTTTTACTTCTTCTTTACCAATTTGGATTATTTTTGTTTATTTTGCCATCTAACTGCTGTGGTTAAGACTTCCGCTACTGTGTTGAATAAAAGTGGTGAGAATAGGCATTGTTGTCTTCTTCCTGATCTTAGGGGGAAATCTCTTAGTTTTTCCCCACTGAGTATGATGTTTGCTGTGGGTTTTTCATATATGGCCTTTATTATGTTGAAAGATGTTCCCTCTAAACCTAATTTATTAAGGGTGCTTTTCAAGAAGGATGTTGTACTTTGTCAAATGCTTCTTAAAATGGTCATATCGTTCTAATCTGTTCTCTTATTGATGTGATTTATCACATTGATTAATTTGTGAATATTGGATAACACCTTCATTTCAGGAATAAATCCAATTTGAGTGCGATGAATGATTTTTTTAGTGTGTCACTGAGCTCTGTTTGCTACTATTTTGTTGAGGATTTTTGCATCAATGTCACCAAAGTTATTGTCCTGTGATTTTAGTTTTTGCATGTGCTGTCTTTATCTGATTTTGGTATCAAGGTGATACTCACCTAATAAAGTGAGTTTAGAAGTTTTCCTTCTTCTACTTTTTTGGAATAGTTTGAGAAGAATATGTACTAACTGTTCTTTACATATTTGGTAGAATTCACTGTGAAGCCATTTGGTCCTGGACTTTCGTTTGTTGGGATTTTTTTTATTCAATCTCCTTGCTGATGATCAGACTGTTCAAATTTTCTATTTCTTTCTCCTTCAGTTTTGGTAGGTTGTATGTTTCTAGGAAATTACTAACTTCTTCTAGGTTGTCTACTTGTTGGCATATGGTTTTTCATAATATTCTGTTACAATTAATTGTATTTGGGGGTTACTTAGGGGGTTATTTCTCTTCTTTCATTTGTGATTTTGTTCGAGTACTCTCTCTCTCTCTCTCTCTCTCTCTCTCTCTCTCTCTCTCTGATTCTGTCTAGAGGTTTATCACTTTCATTGATCTTTTCAAAGAACCAGCTCCTGGTTTCATTGATTTGGTCTATTGTTTTGTTTTATTTTGTTTTAGTTTCTATATCATTTTTTCTGTTCTAATCTTTATTATATCTTTCCTATGTTGCTTTTGATTTATTTGTTGTTCTTTTTCTACCTTTTTTAGGAGTAAGAATAGATTGTTTATTTGAGATTGTTCTTGCTTCTTCTTTTTTTTTTTAATTTATTTATTTATTTATTTATTTATTTATTTTTATTCTTTGCCCAAGGGGTACAGGTCTGTGAATCATCAGGCTTACATCTTTCACAGCACTCACCAAAGCACAAACCCTCCCCAATTTCCATAACCCATCCACCCTATCCCTACCCTCCCACCCCCCAGTAACCCTGTTTGTTTTGTGAGATCAGGAGTCTCTTATGGTTTGTGTCCTGCTTCTTCTTTTTTAAGATTTTCATTTATTTGACAGAGAGAGAGAGAGAGAGAGAGAGAGAGAGAGAGAGAGAGAGAGATCACAAGTAGGCAGAGGCAGGCAGAGAAAGAGGGAAGCAGGCTCCCTGCCAAGCAGAGCACTAAGTGGGGCTCAATCCTAGGACAGCAAGATCATGACCTGAGCCGAAGACAGAGGCTTAACCCAGAGAACCACCCAGATGCCCCAAGATTTTTCTTGTTTCTTGAGGTAAGCTGTATTGCTATCGTCTTACCTCTTTGATGTGTTTTTGCTGCATCTCAAAGGTTTTGGGCCATTGTGTTTCTGTTTTCATTTTCATTTGTTTCCATGTATTTTGATTTTATCTTTGATTTCTTGGTTGACCCATTCATTGTTTAGTAGCATGTAATTTTTCCTCCATATATTTATGCTCTTTCTAGATTTCTTCTTGTGGTTGATTTCCAGTTTATTAGTGTTGTGGTCAGAAAAGATACATGGTATGACTTTAATCTTCTTGCATTTATTGTGGTTTGTTTTGTGGCCTAATATGTGATCTATTCTGGAGAATTATCCATGTGCATTGAAAAGAATGTGTATTCTATTATAGGATAAAATGTTCTGAATATATCTGTTAAATCCATCTGTTTCAGTGTATCATTCAAAGTCATTATTTCCTTATTAATTTTCTGTTTGATGATCTGTCCATTGATGAATTATTGCACTCTTATTGTATTCCTATCAATTAATTCTTCTGTTTGTTATTAACTATTTTATGTATTTGGGTGCTCCCATGTTTGATTCATAAATGTTTAAAATTGTTATATCTTCTTGTTGGATTGTCCCCTTTATTATATACTGTCTTTCTTTGTCTTTACTTATAATCTTTGTTTTACAGTCTACTTTGATACAAGTATTGCTACTCTGGTTTTCTTTTCACATTATTTGTATGATAAACATTTCTCCATTCCCTCACTTTCTATCTGCAGGTATCTTTAGGTCTGAAATAAGTCTTTTGTAGGTAGCATATAAATTGGTCTTGTTTTTTCATCCTCTCTGTTACCCTATATTATTTGATTGACACATTAAGTCCATTTACATTCAAACTTACTTTTGATAGATATGTGTTTAGACATTTTGTCACTTTCTTTGTGGTTGTTCTGTAGCTTTTCTCTGATCCTTTCTTCTCTTTCTCTCTTTCATGGTTTGCTGGATTTCTTTAGTGATATAGTTAGGCTTTTACTCTTCATTTTTTGAATATCTATTACTGTTTTTTTGATTTGTGGCTATCATTTGGTTTATATATAACATCTTCTGCATATAGCAGTCTATATTAAGCTGATGGTCACTTAATTTTAAACTCATTCTTTAATCATCTACACTCCATTTTTCAGAAATTTGGTACATTTTTTTTATCTTTTTATTTTGTGTTTCTCTTGACTGATTTTTACAGGTGTGATTATTTATTTACTTAATTGTTTTTGTGCTCGCTCTTTCTCTCTGATATATATATATATATATATATATATATATATATCTTGCTTATTTTGCTTCTACTCATACAGTTCCCCTTAACATTTCTTGTAAGTTTGATTTAGTGATTGTGAATTATTTTAATTTTGTTTATCTGAAAAATCCTTTATCTCTCCTTCTTTTCTGAATGATAGCCATGCTGAAAGGAATATTCTTGGCTGAAGATTTTTCTTTCTACGCCCTTTGAATATACCATGCCATTCTTTTTTTTTTTTTAAAGATTTTATTTATTTATTTGACACAGAGAGAGAGATCACAAGTAGGCAGAGAGAGAGGAGGAAGCAGGCTCCCCGCTAAGCAGGGAGCCCGATGTGGGCCTCGATCCCAGGACCCTGAGATCATGACCTGAGCCGAAGGCAGAGGCATTAACCTACTGAGCCACCCAGGCGCCCTACCATGCCATTCTTTTCTGGCCTACAGTATATCTGCTGAAAAATCATCTGATAGCCATATGGGGTTTCCTTTGTATTCAACTGACTTCTTTTCTCTTATAATCTTTAAAATTCTAATTCATCACTAATTATTGCCATTTTAATTACTATATGCTTTTGGTGTTGAATTTGTTGTGGGGAATCTCTGTGCCTTCTGAATCTGGATCTCTGTTTTCCTCCCAGATTAACGAAGTTTTCAGAATTATTTCTTCAAATACATTTTCTGTCTCCCTTTATTTTGCGGGGGGGGGGATCCCTATAATGTGAATGTTATTATCCTCCATGGTGTCAATGAGTTCTCTAAGCTATTCTCATGCAGTATTTGTTTTTGTCTCATCTGTTCAGTTTGATTGCTTTCCATTACTCTATCTTCCAGGTCACTGATACATTCCTCTGCTTCCTATAGCCTACTATTTATTCCATGTATTGTATTTTTAATTTCATTTAATGAGTTCTTCATCTTTGATACGTTATTTTTTTATCTTTATGTCAAGGGTCTCACTGATGTCCTCTACCCTTTTCTGAACTGCAATATCTTTAGGATCATTACTTTAAATTCTCTGTCAGCCATATTACTTATTTCTGTTTCACTTAGATATCTTATTGTGATTTTGTCCTGTTCTTTCATTTGGAACATATCCCTCCATCTCCTCATTTGTCTACATCTCCCTGTCTGTTTCTCTGTGTTGGGAAAGTTAGCTCTGTCTTCTCTTGAAGGTTTATGAAGTAGGTTTATGAAGAAAAGGTCCTGTAGTGCCCCGCAGTGAGTGCAGTGTCCTCTGTTCACCAGAACATGGCATTTCTAGGGAGTATCCTATGTGTGTTGCTTATGCCCTACTCTTTTGTCTGAGTAAATTTTTCTCAGTACAAATGTCTGCACTTTACTCTACTAGTTGTGGGCTGTGCTTCCTCTCTGTAGTGTTAGTAAGACCTGGTTAGTCTGACTTTGAGGGCACTTGATCATGGGAAGGCTCAGGAATGTGGCAGTGGTGTTAACAAAATTTGTACTGAGCTACTAGTCCAAGGCCAGATCTCCAAAGTACAATAGCTTCTAGAGGTGTGTTGTGTGGTGGAGTTCAGGGACATGAGTGCTTAAATGAGTTTATAGTCTCACCAAGAATGGGTAAGTTATAGAAACAGTCCATAGTCTCATCAAGAGTAACTAGGAATTCTGGTTGTTCCACATCCTCACCAGCATTTTGTGATGTCATCCCTTTTGAATTTTAAATTTTAGCTATACCCTGAAAGTTCTTGGAAAGACCTGCTGGTTCTTTTTACAGGCTTGCTGTTGATGTTGTTGTTTCTTTTAATAGTATTTTATAGTTGTTATTTCTCTTTTCACTGTATCCATGTTTACTGTATTTTTTTTTAATTTTTAAGATTTTATTTATTTATTTATTTGGGAGAGACACAGCAAGCATGAGCAGAAGGAGGGGCAAAGGGAGATGGAGAACATCTCAAATAGACTCTGCCCTAAGCATAAAGCCTGAGGCAGGACTCTATTCCATGTCCCTACGATCATAATCTAAGACAAAATCAAGACTCAAATGCTCAACCAACTGAGCGACCCAGGCACCCCCAGTAAGGCACCTTAGCTTACTTTAAATTGCTAAGAATCTTTTTAATAAGTGTTTTGAATTATTATGTGCAAAGCTATTATTTCTGTCATTTCTGTCCCTGTTTCTGTTGACTAATATTCCTCCCGGTTATAAACTATATCTAATATTTACATATTTAGTAGTATTTGATTGGATGATGGGCATTGGGCACTGTGTATTTTTTAATATCTGATTTTTTTCTTCCTATAAAGAGTGACAGAATTTTCCTCAGAAGGAAGTTAAATTACTTGTAGATAATTTCAGTTCTCTTAAGAATCAGTTTTTATTTGTTTTTTGTTTTGTTTTGTTTTTTAAAGATTTTATGTATTTATTTGACAGAGAGAGATTAAGAGTAGGCAGAGAGGCAGGCAGAGAGAGGAGGAAGCAGGCTCCCCGCTGAGCAGGGAGCCCAATGCAGGCCTAGATCCCAGGACCCTGATCATGACCTGAGCCGAAGGCAGAGGCTTTAACCCACTGAGCCACCCAGGTGCCCTGTTTGTTTTGTTTTTAAAATTTGTTAAGAGTAACCTTTATCCTAGCACTATTGCTAATCTATGGTTCTTCTGCCACATTCCACTGGATGCCAGAAGTATTCAATAAGGCCTCTCAACTTTGGCTGGTTGAAACTTGAACTCCCTCAGTCCTGTGTAAGCCCTGAGAATAATATAGCTGACTCTGAAGCCATTGTTCCTTGCCAGTCTCATGAAATTTTGCACTATGGATGTGTAGATTGATATTGAGAAATAGACTCAAGATGACACATGCAGATTTCTGCAGGTATTTTCCTGTGTAGCTCCCTCCATTCCATTGCCCTGCTCTGAGAATTCCAGATGTCTCAAATTCCTTTAGCTTTTGTTTGTGTTTCTCTAACTCAGCAAGACCCATCTCAGCTTGGGTTCACCTCTCAGCACCACATCTAGAAAGTGCCTCCAGAGAGAAATCCAAAGCAATGATAGAACTCACCTTGTTTTCTCGGTGATAAAAGTTCTTTGCTGCCTATTGTTCATAGTCTGAAACTGGCTGTTTCATGCATTTTCAATGTTTTTCTGGTTTTTGACAGCAGAAAGGCAAGTTGAGTATCAGAAATTCTTTCAAGGTTAGAAATGTAAATAAGGCAGGTTTCTTTTTTCTTAGAAAGTTCTAAATTGTTCATATTTAAACAATTATATGTAGGGGCACCTGAGTGGCTGAGTTGGTTAAGTGTTTGACTGATGGTTTCAACTTGGGTCATGATCTCAGGGTCATGAGATCGAGCCCTGTGTTGGGCTTTGTACTGGGTGTGGAGCATACTTAAAATTGTCTCTTCTGGGGTGCCTGGGTAGCTCAGTCAGTAAAGTATCTGCCTTCAGCTCAGACTGTGATCCCAGGGTCCTGGGATCAAGCCCCACATTGGGTTCCCTGCTCAGCAGGAAGTCTGTTTCTCCCTCACCATCTGCCCCTCCCTCCATTCATGCTCACTCTCTCTCAAATAAACACAATCTTTATTTTATTTATTTTTTAAAGATTTTATTTATTTATTTGACACAGAGAGAGAGATTACAAGTAGGCAGAGAGGCAGGCAGAGAGAGAGAGACAAGGAGAGGAGGAAGCAGGCTCCCCGCTGAGCAGAGAGCCCGATATAGGCCTCGATCCCAGGACGCTGAGATCATGACCTGAGCCGAAAGCAGAGGCTTTAACCCACTGAGCCACCCAGGCGCCCTAAACACAATCTTTAAAAAAAAATTATCTCTCTCCCTTCCCCTTTGCCCCTTCCCACTTGCTTAGGCTTTCTCTCTCATAATAAATAGATTAATTAATTAATTAATTAAATGAGTAATTATGTGTAAATGATAAATGAATGAACTATGCACCCCTGACTTGTTTCAGCTCTTTGTTTGCATAGCTTTTTTTCAGTATTTATATCACTGTGGATTTCACTTGTCAGTTTAACTCCAATTATAATTTTGATGAAAATACTTTGTAATTTTTCATTTATTTAGTGTGTAGTGGTATTATTATTTAAAGCATACTTTGTTACAATAATGGATACCAAGGTTTCCAGTTTGTAAAGATATATAACATATATATAAAAATATAAATATAAATATTTCTTATAAAACTAAACTGAAATCTCATATGTGAATTCTATATAACCCCAGAAGCTTCCTGTCTCAGTATTACCTCGGTTTTACTTTTCTCTCTTTTTGGCTTCCTGTGTGTTCCAAGTTCATTTAGCATACCAAGTGGAGAGATGATCAATTTAACATTTATGGAGGATTATTTCTGAATGGCCTTTCTCAATGTAGGAGGCCTCTGCTAAATCATAATCATATGACCAGATATGTTGGGTCACATTCATATACCTGAATATTTCTTTATAACCACATGAACATTTGACGTGTTAGTGTAAAAGAATTTTCTGGAAAATTGTGGTAAAAAACACAAGCATCTAATTTATTGGGTGAAATGGAAGGCTAAGAGAGAATTGTATGGCAATTGAAAAATTTGTATCCTGTCACACGTTCTGTTTTTGTTTTTTTGTTTTTAGTGTTTTTCTTTTAAAATTTTAACTAGTAAGCTTAAATGTTTTGAGAATGATGACATTGAAGTTAAGACAACAGGTAATTCAAGAATAAAATATTTAGGATTAGTTTGTTCTTTAAATGTACCAGAGAATATTGCCTGAAAATAACATGAAAACAGGCTCTGGAATGCCTGAACACATGAATATAGGCAATAGAACTTTTTAAAAAAGATTTTATTTATTTATTTGAGAGATAGAGTGAAAGTGTGAAAGAGAGAGAGAGAGAGAGAGACCACAAGCAGGGGAAGCAGCAGAGGGAGAGAGAAGCAGATTCCCCCTGAGCAGGGTGCTCCGTTTGGGACTTGATCCCACGACCCTGAGATTATGACCTGAGCTGAAGGCAGATGCTTAACTGACAAAGCCACCTAAGTGCTAGACAAAAGAACTTAAATTCATTGCCTTTGCTAGTGGAAAAAAAAAAGTGAACAACTTTGAGTGAACTTTATCATGATAGTATACTAAAAAAATCACCTTTCTATATTAGAGACTTCCATAGTACACATCCTTTTTAAAAAATTAATTAATTAAATATTTAAATTTCATGTACATTATCATATCAGTTTCAGGTGTGCAATATAGTAACTCAACAATTCTATACATTACTCGTGCATGTAGAATGTGTGCCCTTAATTCCCTTCACTTCCCTTCACTTTTTTTTAAGAGTTTATTTATTTATTTGACAGAGAGAGAGATCACAAGCAGGCAGAGAGACAGGCAGAGAGAGGAGGAAGAAGGCTCCCCGCTGAGCAGGGAGCCAGATGCGGGCCTGGATCCCAGGACCCTGAGATCATGACCTGAGCCGAAGGAAGAGGCTTTAACCCACCAAGCCACCCAGGTGCCCACTTCCCTTCACTTTGACCATCCCCCACTCATCTCCCCTCTGGTAACCACCAATTTGTTTTCTATATTTAAGTGTCTATTTTTTGTTTGCCTCTTTTTTTTACCTTTGGTTTTTTTTCCCCTTAAATTCCACATATGAATGAAATCATATGGTATTTGCCTATCTGTGACTTACTTCAGTTAGCATTATGCCCTCTAGATCCATCCATATTGTTGCAAATAGAAAGATCTCATTCTTTTCTTATGACTAATATTCCATTATGTATATCCACATATCCATGTGATATATATATGACATTTCATATCATCTTTATCTCTTCATCTATCAATGTACACTTGAGTTGCTTTTATATTTCATTTCTTTTTAAATGAAAATATTTACTGAACTCAGGTTTCTGCTCCTAAAAAAAAGTCTCCTTACTTCTGCTAGAACATTCCAATCTGGTGGTCTCTCTCTCATTCAGCAAGGTATGCTCTTTTGAAAGCTCCCATAACTGAATAGTCCATGGATCATTGAACAAGAGGTTAATTTTAAGCCCTTAAATATCTTGCTTATGTAAACATTATTATTGTTTAGTAATCTCAACCATTAGATATTGGAATAAGGATCCAATTTTATAATCACTATATTCCATAATGGGCTGTGGGTTTATTTGTCTCCTTTGGTGGAAACTTGACACAGATAAGTTAAAAACATTTATGAGTAAAGAACTGAGGATATAGCCAAAGTGTAGATACACAAAACTGAGTGTGCTCTGATGTTTAACTGAAATCAAGGATGCAACCCCTTTTGCATTGACAGCAGAGAGCAAAGTTATCAAAATGACTTCACTGGTGATGTTAACCCTGATTACCTGGCTGAAAAAGTGTTTGTCAGGTTTCTCCAGGATAAAGTTGTGTGTGTGGGGGGGGTAGCCCAGACATAAGGAAGGGGAGTTATGTTCCAGCTTCTTGTGGACTGAGTATATATATAAATTATTTTTAAGCCCTCTGCATGAGAGACTTCTATTTTAATTTATCCTTTTATTTATATATTTATTTACTCATTTACTTATCTGTCTATATGTGTATGTATGTAATCCTCTCATTCTATCAGTATTGCCACATAGATATTTCACATAGATATTTCAAATGCTTTGGGCTATAATCCAATACTTTTATTTTATTGTTTCACCCATATTGTTCCAGACTTCCCTGTTGGGAGCTTTTTCATTAGCTCCTGTGACTCTTTAACATACTCCCTCATTGCCTCTGTGTGTGTGTGTGTGTGTGTGTGTGTGTGTGTGTGTGTGTGTGTTGTGTATGTGTGTGTCTTTTTCCTTTTTTTTTTTTAAGGTCTTCCTTACCTCATCCTTATAATATACTCCAAGCTTATCTTGTATATTCACTACCCAGTCCTAAAATCATCCAAGGAACCCTAGTTCCTTTTATTGGCATATGGTATTAGAAACTAATATCTGGGCATTAGGTAAGCTCATCGCTATTAGGGTGTTTGCTTCTAGGTACTCCGAATTGATATAGCAAGGAAATGCATGTGTGCATGTATGTATGCTAAACTGTGCATTACATGTGTCTACAAATATTTATATATGTAACCACACACATTTATATTAATAATGTTAAATTTTGTTAGTGCTGATACCTCCAACTCAAATTCATTACCATATGGGTCATTCTGGTCTCTTCACCATCCTTACCTATAACTCCATTCCAACAATGAAAAATCTAGCTCCTGCACTTAACCATCCATTTACTTAATTGTCCAATTTCAATATAGTTTCAGAATTGCTAACCTGTACACCTTGGGAAACAACTATATTAACTAGAATATTTTGTCAATGAACATTTATTTTTTTTATTCTTACAGACTCCACTAATTTCTGATGTTACTTAGAACCACAGATTTCTCTTCATTGCCCTCACTGAGGGTGTTTCATATTTTTTTATTACAGTTGAATGTTTCTGGCATATTCTGCATTCCATCCTGGGATACCTTGACCAAGTAAGTGATTTTTTAAAAAATTGGTAGATGTTAAAGTCCACTCTATGCAGTCAAATTCTCCGGGTTTTTGACAAATACATAGTGTTGGATGTACACCATTCCAGTATCACCCAGAATGGTTGCTCCACCTCTAAAATTTCCCTTCTACAATAACTTCTCTACAAACCTCTGGTAACCACTGACTTGTTTACCATCTCTATAATTTTGCCTTTTCCAGAGGTCATATAAATTGAGTCATACAGTGTATAGCATTTTACACTGGTTTCTTGTATTTACTCGTATGTATTTAAGATGTATGTATGTCTTTGAATGGCTTGAGAGCCCATTTCATTTTATTTCAAAACAGTATTTCATTAAATGTGATAAACCACAGTTTGTTTACCCATTCACCTACCAAAGGACATCTTATTTGCTTCCAGCTACCAGTATAAATGTTTTTTTGATGGTTTTGGGTGAGCACAAGTTTTCAACTTAGTTGGGTAGTTATGTAATTGTACAATCACTGAATTATACAGTAAGATATTCTTGTTAACAACTGGTATCATCGGGTTTTGGATTTTAACCGATTTAACCAGTGTGTAATGGTACATCATTTTAATTTGCAACTTCTAAATGACAAATGAAAGTGGACATCTTTCACATGCTTATACATCAGATCTCATTTGATGAGATGTCTATTTAGAACCTTTCAATTATTGTGTTGAGTATTGTAATCATTGAATTTTTTTAATTCTTTATATATTTTGGATATTCATTCTTTATTAGATATGTGTTTTGCAAACAATTTTCTTCCAGTCTATGACTTGTCTCTTTATCTTCTTCATAATGACTTTGCAGATCATAAGTTTTTAATTTTAGTACAATCCAATGTATCTTTTTTGTTTTTCTTCCATGAGTCATGTTTTTGATGTTGTCTCTAAAATCTTGTCACCAAACCCAAGTTTTCTCTGATGTTTTCTTCTAGAGGTTTATATTTTAGCAATTAGCACTTAAAATCTTTTAAGATTTTGTCTATTTATTTATTTATTTAAGAGAGAGAGAGAGAGAGAGAGAGAGAGAGAGAGAGAGAGAGAGAGAGACAGCATGAGTGGGGAAGGGGGGAAAAGGGAGAGGGACAAGCAGTCTCCTCACTGAGCAGGGAGCCACATTTAGGGCTCAATCCCAGGACCCTGAAGTCATGACCTGAGCTGAAGGCAGAAGTTTAACCAACTGAGCCACATAGGAAACCCTATTTTACGGGCGCCTGGGTGGCTCAGTGGGTTAAAGCCTCTGCTTTCGGCCCAGGTCATGATCTCAGGGTCCTGGGATCGAGGCCCGCGTCGGGCTCTCTGCTCCGCAGGGAGCCTGCTTCCCCCTCTCTCTCTCTGCCTGCCTCTCTGCCTCCTTGTGATCTCTCTCCCGCTGTGAAAAAAATAAATAAAATCTTTAAAAAAAAAAAAAAAAGAAACCCTATTTTAGCATTCTAAATTTCGATCCATGATCCATATTGAATTAATTTTCATGAATAGTCTAAGCTCTCTAGGTTTTTGTTTTTAACATATAGACACTCAATTTTTCTAGGATATTTGTTGAATAAATGAAATGTTACTTTTGGATAAATGTCCTCTGCATTAATAATCTCTATATCACTTCCAAATCACCCACCCATCCAGAAAACTAAAACTACCCATCTACCTACCACATCTCAATTCATCATAACTTGGCCTCTGTTCCCTGACTCCAACAAGTTTACTCTAACTCAGTCATTGATGTTAAAGTAGCATATACTTTTGGGATATTCTATAATTTATGACTTTAGTTTAAAATAGAAAGCAGTTTCTTGAATGTTAATTGATTATGGATAAGTAATATTAGCAAAAACAATGACTTTATTTAATCACTGTGTTAGAACTAAAAATTCCTGAAAGTGAGAGTTCACATGATCTTAGTGTGTCCACATCTGGTTTCATAATTTTTAATCTATTGTAGTCAGACATTCTGATCACAGAGCAGAAGAAGAGGGGTCCTAAGTTATGAGTCAAATAATTCCTTAGTTGAAACAATTTTTCTAGGATAAATTCCTTCTCACTAGTCAGTGATTTCTGATTATGATTCTGACTAACTACCTTATGTATCAGAAGTTAAGTAATTGGATAAAATTTGGGGTAAGACTTCTTTCTTACATAGGTCTTAACAGAAAATATTTTATTAGACAGGCTGAAGCTTGGGGAAATCTGACCTATACATCCAGTTAAACTCGGATGTTACTTACCTAGCAATCCTTTGACTTAAAGCTTATGTGCATGAAATATTCACATTTTATTCTGTGCTAATACTGCAATATACTTACAGATTTTCCAACGTTGATTTTGTATTTTATTTTTTAAAGATTTATTTACTTATTTATCAGAGAGAAAGAGAGAACACAGCAAGGGGAGGGGCAGGCAGAAGTAGAAGCAGGCTCCCAGTTGAGCAAGGAGCTCAATGTGGGACTCAATTCTAGGACCCTGGGATCATGACCTGAGCCAAAGGCAGATGCCTAACCATATGAGCCACCGAGGTGTCCCTGATTTTGTATTTTAAAATAAACCAGTCCCTCTCTCCTCTGATAATATTTAATACTATTTAATGTAAAATTTAAAGCATGTAAAATATTTAAAATAAATATCTGCTTGTTTAGTACTTAAAACAAATAACATTTATTTAAATAAATATATTTAAAATAAATATATAAAATAATATTGATATTTAATGATAAATTTAAAGATTTAAAATACTATTTAATATTTGACATTGAAATAATAGTTAAAATAAATAAAATTGAACTAAATAAGCTTGTTGACCATTTAAACTAAATGTAATTTTTTCACAAGATTATTTGAAATTTAGAAATTAGTATCCTATTATTTGAATTTATACTTGTCCATTATTAACTTTTTTTGTACTTTCTTGCCTAGATAGTCCATCATTTTTGAACAACTCAGTCTGGGAAATCATCATCTCATTTAACCAGTGGCCAATATCAGCCTCATACTCTTCATAGACTTTGAATTCTCTCTTCAAAGTTCTGATACAATTGCTTTATGTTTATGCACAAATATTATATTCCTGCTGCAAAAAATTGTCAGATAAGATGTTTATTTAATTCAAACAGAAATTAAAATTAATGCTATAATGTGATATTTACAATTACCATTCATATTTATATTTAACTTTATTTATTAATTTCTTGAGAAGAAAAGTGATTTTAACAAAATTTAAAAATTCATAATTATATACTTGTACTTTTGTTATATACTATTCAGTAGAAATTGGAATGCGTGGTATTGAACATAATGGGTTTCCATATTTATTTGTGGAATAACCTCAAGCACTGAACATAAGTATATGATAGATATAGGAAAAGGAAAACAGGAGACACATAGCATTACACTGCTATTAAATCTATGTAAGTCTCTTATGGTTTGTCTCCTTCCCCATCCCATCTTGTTTCATTATTTTTCCCTCCTTACCCCCCACAGCCCCCCACCCTGCCCCTCAAGTTCCTCATATCAGAGAGATCATAAGAGACTTCTAATCTCATAAAACAAACTGAGGGTTACTGGGGGGTGGGAGGGTAGGGATAGGGTGGATGGGTTATGGACATTGGGGAGGGTTTGTGCTTTGGTGAGGGCTGTGAAAGATGTAAGCCTGATGATTCACAGACCTGTACCCCTTGGGCAAATAATAAAAATAAAATTAAAAAAAAAATCTATGTAATGTCATTTGAATCATATCTAAATGGCTTCTTAGTACTTGATACTGTCACACTGACTTCTATATACAAATAGAAGTTAAAATTGATTAAATACTCCCTAATTCTGGTTTTATTTGATCTGTTCCTTCTAACTTTGTGTTTAGTGACAAGAGCTGCACATATGCTAGACAATTCTGGGTGTCAAGAAAGTCAAAATTCATATCTTTTCCACTTGCTCAAATATTTCTGCAAATAAATTCACTCCATCTGTTCTTCATGCTCACAGATAAGCTACAGTGTTCATAATGGAGTTTGAAAACATATCCTAGTAATGAAAGATTGGCCTGAGCAAGCTTTTAAGAGGAAATGAATATAAATTTAGTGATCACTTTAGTGTTAATTACTGCTGTGCTTTCGTAACCTAAATTCATCTCAAGGGTAATGTTTTCCTCATATAAAAATATTTTATTCCTCAACTATCAACCCTCTAAATCTTGACATATCTAATTTTTACCTTTCCATCTAAAGAAGCACACCTCATGTCACTTTTCTGCCTTAAGGAGAACAGATGCTATTATTAAAATGCAACTGTTTTCACCTGTTACTACTCAGTGCTTCATCAAGGTTCACATTACCACACACTGTTGACCAGCCTCATTCTGTAATTTGAAGTGGGAGACTAACTTGGATGTAATAATAAGCAAAGGAGAGAAATTTACTGTTAGCTGACACACAGAATTGTCTACCCTCAACATTAGCTATGTAATATACACTGGCTGAGATGGCAGAAGGGAGAGAAGTGAGAGCAATCAGCTGGCTCTCATTCAGTGAGATGGAAGAACCTGTCAGAGACACCAACAACTAATCAGCTGCTGACACTGATTGATGCTTTTGCTTGCATTCAAATCTATCACAGTGACCAAGGAATGTCTACCGTTTACCCAGTGGATGGATAAACTGGAGCTAATATATGGCTTCTAAGCAAATAGATCATTAATTCTGCTTAATAGGTGGGGGCTAAAGCTTAAATCTTCTTCCAAACAGCAACCTTTCCCTTAATGGGGGTGGGGGGCAAGTTATAGTCAACTAGGCAATAATGACATTTTTTACAAGTGACAAATTTGCTGTGTTAGATTTTATTTCAGCTTGCACTTTGCAATCATCACTTGCTATTAAATCTATCAAGAATTTATTAACATGTTAATTAAAATGGCTGAAGAAGATAAGAATTGATAGACTGAAGGAGTCAGAAGATTGCTTTTTGTACGTTCTTTCCTGGAGTGAAAATTATATTTCTTCATATGACTTTATGTCAATTTTTTCTTTTTCATGAGATAACTTTTTTAAAACTTATAGTCATTGAGTTAATTGCATATTATTATTACTTGGCTTCTAATTAATTGCAGGGCATATCATAGGATGGCTTCTTAATGGCCTGTAAATCCAACATTTTTCACCAATCAGCATCAAAGAAAGATGGTTTGAAACATGAATTATCAAGTGATAATTTGAGGCATAATTAAAAGATATACCAAGGTTTCTATTAAAGTAAGTCAGATCTGATTAACTAGGATAGGTAGAAAGAGGTATGCTTTCAAAAGTTTCATGAGACCGCTAAGAGTATTTTGTTAAGCATCAAAATTTTCAGATATCGGGGTTAATAAAATAATTTGTTCCAAAATATTTATTTAGAAATCTCCGCAGAAAAAAATATTAAGTGATAAAAGTAAAACTCAAGTGAAATTACATTATGTCAATAATAATAAATACAGCTTCTGAATTACTTTTCGTCATTCATTTCCAATTAATATTAATATCTGGATTTCCATATTCATTATTTTGGCAATCAATAATTCCAAATTCAAATTTTCTTCCATTAAGAATTCAAAATCTGAAGACAGTAGTTTAATTTTGCAGATCTCCATCCAAAGGTGAAACTATATAGTCTAATTTTTTAATAAGCCCTTACCCATAAGAATTGATATTTTTATCCATAAGTTTCTAAAACTGATTCATTATATTTTCATGATTTCTTTTTTATTTTATTAAATAATAAATTTATTATAATATATTTATTAAATAAATCATTTAACAAAATGCAATTAACTCAATGACTACAAGTTTTAAAAAATTATCTCATGAAAAAGAAAAAATTAACATAACGTCAGATGAAGAAATATAATTTTCACTCCAGGAAAGAATAATTCTTATCTTCTTCAGCCATTTTAATTAAGATGTTAATAAATTCTTGATAGATTTAATAGCAAGTGACAATTCCAAAGTGCAAGCTGAAATAAAATCTAACAGCAAATTTGTCACTTGTAAAAAATATCATTATTGCCTAGTTGACTATAACTTGCCCCCGCCATTAAGGGAAAGGTTGCTGTTTGGAAGATTTAAGCTTTAGCCCCCACCTATTAAGCAGAATTAATTATCTATTTGCTTAGAATATCATAAGTAAGATATTATTTAATTGATAGTATTCAAAATTCATGTGGTATATTTTTATAAATAATTTATATAAAGCAACTCTAACATATTTTTATAATTTGCCTCATAGAGATAAGCTAAACTGTGTAAAATAAGTAAAAAAATGAAGAAACTTCTCTGAAATAGAAATAAAAATCAGTTTAGGAAATGCTCTTTTTGTGCAATGGGTTAAATTCCTCCTACCTTGCTACATTCTTTACATTGCATCCAAGCCATTAAAAAAAAATGGATAGACTAAAGTTATTTGAGTGTTCATGACATTACATCATCCTATTACCTAAATGATTAGTACACAAAGTCAAAGAAATCATTAATTCTGTGATAAGACCAGGGTATGAAATAACTAATTTTAAGAAAAACAATCAAACACATGCAAATATCTGAGCTTTATTAGAATCCAACGACAAAGAGAGTTCTGTTTATTAATGCTATCTTTAAATTTTTAATGTACTATAACTTTGTAATTATTATTATTTTTTTATGTCAAAGGAGAATTTATTGTATTTTTACTTTCTTGGTTTTAAAGGAATATAAATTATCTGTATTTATTTATTTATTTATTTATTTATTTATTTATTTATTTATTATCTGTATTTAAAATATACTTCTTGGGCGCCTGGGTGGCTCAGTGGGTTAAAGCCGCTGCCTTCAGCTCAGGTCATGATCCCAGGGTCCTGGGATCGAGGCCCACATCAGGCTCTCTGCTCAGCAGGGAGCCTGCTTCCTCCTCTCTCCTCTGTCTCTCTGCCTACTTGTATTCTCTCTCTCTCTGTGTCAAATGAATAAATAAAATCTTTAAAAATAAATAAATAAAATAAAATAAAATATACTTCTTATCTTGTTTTCCAAAGAGAATATTTTGTATGTTTGACATTTTCTCATAGTATAGTGACAACCTTAAATATTGTTGAATATTAGCTCATTAAATAGCTTTCCAGGACTCCAATATGACTAGTATGGTTAAGAGGTAATAATAAATCCAGGCCACTAGCAAGTTTTTATAAGAATGCAATTTGAAAATATCGTGACTCAGTTTTAGAAAGTTATAGATAAAAATAATCATTCTTATGGGTAAGGGCTTATTAAAAAGTTAGACAATATAGTTTCACCTTTGGATGGAGATCTGCAAAATTAAACTACTGCCTTCAGATTTTGAATTTTTAATGGGAGAAAATTTGACTTTTGGAATTATTGATTGCCATAATAATGAATATGGAAATCCAGATATTAATAAGCATTCAGACTTTTCACTTCAAAAGATAAAGGAGGGAAACATATGGTTAAAAACTATATGTGTGGGAGGATGGAAACCTATATGACCAGTAATCAAAATAAACTAATTCAAATTTAAGGGATCATGTCTGTCTTATAAAAGGCAGTGTGAAATATAACAGAGACCTGGTTATACTGATAAAAGGCTCTATTTTAATTGAATATGTGAATGTAAATCACTCCATCATTTAAAAATCTCTTAAGCAATCTGGAAAGGAAGTCACAAAAAACTGTCATTTCTTGATCTTGTCAGTCTAATTTTGGAAGCTATCTTCAGGAAAAAAAATGTAAAAATACACAAAAAGCAAAAACAAAACCAAAATTTATTATGGAATAACTAATAATAGATTGCTCTTGGCAGAAATCATACACTAAATAGTCAAGAATAGGGAAATGATTCAGCCAACAATACCATGGCATATTCCACCATGGTTCTTTTTTTTTTTTTTTTAAGATTTTATTTATTTGACACAGAGAGAGAGAGATCACAAGCAGTCAGAGAGGCAGGCAGAGAGAGAGGAGGAAGCACCTCTCCGCTGAGCAGATCCTCAGATGTGGGCTTTGATCCCAGGACCCTGAGATCATGACCTGAGCTGAAAGCAGAGGCTTTAACCCACTGAGCCACCCAGGCGCCCATCCACCATGGTTCAGTTGGGTTCCTGATGCTACGTTTAAAAAAAAAAATATATATATATATATATAATAGTAATATTAAATATGAATATTCATATGTTGCACAGTGGGNGATCCCAGGACCCTGAGATCATGACCTGAGCTGAAAGCAGAGGCTTTAACCCACTGAGCCACCCAGGCGCCCATCCACCATGGTTCAGTTGGGTTCCTGATGCTACGTTTAAAAAAAAAAAAAAAAAATATATATATATATATAAAATAGTAATATTAAATATGAATATTCATATGTTGCACAGTGGTTTGTTATTGTTTATATATTCTCATGCATAGGCTTGAAATATTTTTAATATTTTATTTATTCGTTTGAGAGAAAGAGGGAGAAAGCACAAATGGGAGGGCAGGAGTGGAGGCAGAGGGAGAGCCAGACTCCTCGCTGAGCTGGGCCCCATGCCAGGCTTGATTGCAGGACCCTGTTATTATGACCAGAGCTGGAGGCTCACACTTAACTGAATGAACTACCCAGGTGCCATATATTTGAAATACTTTAAAAATTCATTTAGGGAGTGTACTCTGAATTCCCACTAACAGAACTTAGGAATCAAATTCAGACAATGTTTTATATGAATCTCTTGCTATCTCATTACCTAATATCTGAAACTTGGTATTTGGATAACATAGTAAACTGCAGTATATAAACTTACCATCCACATTAGCACTACTTGGACCCAAGAAACAAGAGATATGAATAGTAGGTCATTCTTGTATATGTAAATGTTAAGAATTGTCTTTGGATGGTAGGAATATGGGCTATTTTTCCCTTCTTTCTATATTCTCTATCAAAATTTATAATGGATGCCTTTTGTATTAATGGTGAAAATATATTTGAAAGAAAGAGAATTTCATAATAGACTAGATCTGTTGGCAAAATAATTCAATATGATTTCAGTCCTTTTGTGCCTTCTAACATCTCTTTTCTCATCTCTGGATTATATCCAAATCTGTTATGTTTGTAATTTACTTATGTCTACGTCAGGTTTATACTCTCCATTGTCTCCAAGTGTAGCATAAACTGGGATTTAAGCTGTAGTTGGGCTATGCAAAAGAACTTAGAGATACTATACTAAAATGCAAAAATCTGATAGAAGTTATGAAAATCTTTATGAATTATGTCGGGACTTGATAAACCCTTTCATCTGAAGAGGCTGAGAAAAGTCCTGACAGTCTCCAGGAAACTGATTCTGTCAAGGAACTACATAATCTAAGGCTGATCCTCCATTTAGAAAATATGCAACTGAAAAACCGAATGATTGCCAATTAGCTACATTTTCTCATTTGTCCCTTATGAGAAGTAGTAGTCGAAAGCAAAACGAAACAAACATTATTTCAAATAAGAAACATTTCCACTTAATATTGGCAAGCCAGAATTAGAGGAAAAATTGATGAATAATATCTATTCAATTATGAGCTACTTCATCTTTGGAACACAGAGAAAAATCAATACTGTAATTCAACAATGAAAAACATCCATGACAATAAATCATGTACTTAATTTAGTAAATACATAAATTAATAAATATGTATGGGCTAAGGACAAATAGAATATAAATTTAATTTGAAAAAAAAGGTGAAATTACTATTTAAGAAAGCTTTCCATAAAATTAGGTACAATTTCTAAAGGAAAGCAGCAGCAACATTTGCTCTGAGCTTGCCTGTATTCAAAACAAGGAAGAATACAAAAGATCCATCATATCCCTGAGAAAATAAACCAGGAACTCAAGAGAAGCACACCTTTTCAGGTACCAATCTACTTGGGAGTTATCCCTGGGTAGAATCACTAATGATAGGTGCAGTGTGAATCAATGTCTCTGAGAGCATGACGATGTTCATACCATCGAGAGCTGTGAACATGTAAACCGGAATGTAGAATAAATTTTGCAACATTATCATATTCTTAAGTTTTAATATCTGAACATTTTACCATTTAATGGAGGTAAAAAGCCATATGAAAACTTCTATACTGTTCTTTATGGTAATTGAAACGATAGTACATTTTACATGGTTTTGTTAAGCATAGGTTAAAATATTTTATACTCAATATTATGTTCATTATTTTATATTCATCAGCATAACAATTAGAACATGGAATTTAGAGTTATATCACTTGGCTTTAAATTATAGCTTTGACAGTAATTCCTGCATGAAACCAGGAAAGTAACATTATTTTTATATTATTAAGTTTGTTCATTGCTGGAGATATTCATAACTTCTACCTCATAGGGATTCTTTCATGATAAATCAATATTATACAATGAAATGCTTGAAAATATCTGAACTTTTAAATTTTGTAAAGTTCTTCAGTATTTTTTTAAAGTAGGCTTCACATCCAATGTGTGACTTAAACTCACGACCCTGATGTCAAAAGAGTCATGTGCTCTACCAACTAAGCCAGCCAAGTGCCTCATATCTGAAATATTTTAAGTGTTCAATAAGTTATAGGTTAACATAATAATGATGATGATGATGATGATGTTTTTAATTACTGTAAAGTCAGTGGTTAGTTCTCACAATATCTCTATACAAGAATTTGTGTTACCAAATAAGGAAACAAAGGCTCCTGTAACTACATATTGCTCAAAGTGACACTTGAATTAATATCAGGAATAGGCAAGAGTCAATGGCAATTCATGGTAGATTTGCTCCTAGCTTTCTGCAGGTCTGGCATTGTCAAATCACATGTTTTCTTTCTTATACAATGTAGTGCTGGTTACCAAGAACCCAGCAAGAACACGGGAGAGTGGATTAACCCATATTCCCAGGAGGCAATGGTGTAAGCAATCAGTGGTAATATGCTGCAGTGGATTGATATGTGTAACTCACTGCTCATGTTGGCTATCTTCTCCTGCTACTTCCACTTTCTAATCTTTACTCTAGTAGTCCTTTCCCAGTCCATTTCTCCCTCCCTTTGTACAGTCTCCAGAACCTGTCACTAAATGTTTTCCTGATGAAAAACTGTAGCCCAGGTAAGGGGATACTCCATAGCAATGGCTGGGAATGAGTTGTTCAGTCCAAGTTATATCTCCAGATTCTAGTCCAGCGATATTTTCTGACCATTCACTATTCCCATTTAACCCAGGAAAAGAGCAGGATCTATAAATGGGAACTTCTCCACTCAGTCTGGCCACTCGATCCAGGTTCAGCTTCTCCCGCTTCCCCACCGCCTTGCTTATACAACGACTAGTATAAGCTCTTCTGCTTTTCTCAAATTCACTTTCCATTTTCTAGCATGGAGCTTAAAGTATGCTCTATATTTAATATATTCTGCATAAATGCATGCATATTTGAATCAGCATGATGAATTGTGTAACTAAAACCTGCTGGTCTCAATTTCTGCTTAGCACAGAATGGAACAAGTCTAAAAGAGGAAGGGATGGGGAGATAAATGTGGCACTTGAACCATTCTGGCTCTAAAGAGCCTTAACAAAGGTTGTTAACCTTTATTCCTGCCTATTAAAATTATCTTTGCCAAATGATTATTTTAGAAGCCTAGTGGCAGGTGTATTGCTTCTAGCTCACTGATCCTGCAGGGAAACCCACCATCCCACAGCTGGCTTTGCGACTTGTACCATAGATTAAATTGCTTGGTTAGAGGGGAAATCAATTGCTATTTTTACAAAAACTTCACAAACTGCTTGCAATCTACAATCTAATCAAAATCTAAAAGCCCCTTGTAGATTAGTTTTATTGGCTCGCTTTATACTACAGAATTGATGACATTTCTCACAAAACCCTGTACTGCCTCATTTCTTTCAACTACAGGGCTGATTTTCCTGATACTTACCAAGAGGAAATGAGTCCTTGAGCAGTTGCTCATCTTCAGGGTATTATTTTTTATTCTTCGTCTTTTTTTTTAATGCAGCCAAATTATTTTTTTCCTATATGCAACATTCTATTTCTACGTACGTTTACCCAAATTTATTCATGGCAGTGGATAGAAACAGCAAGTCACCTATCAGCAAAAATAATTGTCTACCACTCTGGAATCACTTTTAAAAAGGGCACAAAATATTCATTCAATAAATATTTACTGAATACCTACCTTGTGTTAGACAAATGCATAATGGTTATGGGAGCTGAAGAAAATGGATAAAAACTCCCTTCTAGACTACCAAAAAAGATATTCAATCCATGTGCTGTTTTCCTCCAAATATATGCATCACATATATATGCCATCTATCTATATATAGAGTGAGAGAGAAATATTTATATATGCATGCACATAACATATATTACATAATATCACACATCTACTATATATTATATTATATATACATTGTTTATAATGTATTGACTTGCTAATGAATTATTTAATAATTACAACTCACAAAATAGGGACTACCTCCTCAACTTCCCGCTCATTCACATGAATGTGCACACTCTGGTAGTCAAAGTACTTAAACACTCCCTTTCTCCATTTTCCTCAATGATTTTTTAAACAACAAATGGGTTGTAGTCATACTACATGAAATTTTAGAAGTGAGATTGTTTTCTTTTGTGTTAGTGTAAACATGTTTTGTCCTAAGCTTCAGGCCATTTTAAAACAAATTCCTTTTAAGTCTGGGCAACATTCAGAGTGTTGGCACATCCCTTACTGACCAGGGCCAGATTTAATTTAGATACTTTTAAAGTTGAGTTAATAGGAACTTTCTGCTTCTGCATTTCAATGTCAGCACTTCATAGCCAACTGATTGAATTATAAACGACTGAAGAAAGTACAAGCTTTGCAAATGTCTATTTGAAATGTAAATATCTTTCTTTGAAATGCCTTCTTTCCATGACAGAAATAAACTTCAAACAAAGCTTTATGCATGTACTGCAATGGAAGGATATTTTAAAAACTGAGTCTTGATGTGATTAATTTAGTGATTGCTTCCAAATCACAAAATTATGATGATGACAAAGAAAAAATAAATGACTGACTGACATGTGTAGCAGGAAGACTAAAGAGACAGATGGTTCCCATACAATGGCCAAAAAATTGAGTACTTGTTCTAGTCTGAGAGCTTTCTGCTGAGTTAGAACATTGTGAGAATCTAGGTTCTATTTAGAACCTAAGTCTCCCCTGCTGTTTCTTATTTAATACTTAATTTCCTTTAGCAGAAAACTTTGCCTGTTTTCCTTGAAATAACTCTTTCAGATTGTGTGATATAGGGACAAAGCTGCATTAAAATATTGCGTTTGAGAATAGTTCCAAACATTACCTCAGTTTTTCGCAAACTTCGGAGTCCACGGAAACAGGCAAATTTTGTTTTGGTGGTGTCCCTCACTGTATCACTATCTCATTCATGTCCTCTCTGTTATTCCCAGTCACCTAGCATGATGATAATGATACTCCTATTAGGTGTACAAAATCATCATTAATTGATACCCCACCACACCACACCACTTTTCTCTCTTCCTTTGGAACAATCTTAGAATCTCTATATTACTATGTCCATTTTTAAAGCTTAGATTTTAATGTTCAGGGAAATTAAATAATATTCTGATAGTAAATAAGACTAAGTAAAGAAACTATTAATTAATGCTAAATCTTTCTGCCTCTGGAATCTGGCTCTTTACCAAAAGATACTTATGTATGCTTTTATTGAATGATTAATACCTGGCTTGCCCTACGGTATGCTTTAGCAATATAATGGTGAGCAAAACAGACCCTAAGCAAAAATAAGTTAGAATAAATGTATTATTCTTCCCATTGGCATTTTTATTTCATATGATTTCTTTTTTTTTCCATTTCATTTCTTAAAGTAGTATTCTACCCCAATATATTGCATCTGGAAAAACACAATTTTAACCTCTATGGAATTTAAAAAAAATTGGGGGGAATTTTTTGGTTGCTGTTTATTTGTTGGATTTAAATTCAAATCACAAATTATTGTTTATCCTACATTTTGTTCAAGACTATTCTTGCTGGATTTGTTCAACAATGTGGGAAAAGTAAATTAACCTCTTGTAGTGTAAGAGGCATAGTTTTCCTATTATCATACCAGAGACTCTCCAACTGGAAGATTGATCAGGTTCTTATAATCTTTTGAAAGGCCATTTATTACAGTTATGTTTCTTTATCTTTTAGTCAATTAATATATTTATACTACATAAAGCTTTAGTAAAGCATGGGAAAACCTGGAAATCAATCCTGAATCCCATAATTCTCTTATAAATCAAAACTTACTCATATTTTGCTTGATGTGGCATTATGTTCTATATGATGTCTAATGACATAAATGAATCTATTTAGTTTAAGCCTATTTATCATGAATGATTCACCTAATTATCCTCAAACCAAAACAGTATAGAGAACAATGAGCATTGTATTTTTTGAAATTTGTATGCATAAATGAAAATCTCACCAAAAAAATATTTTTCAGATTCAAAGTCATGCCAATTTCTTAAGAGAATTAGAATAGTTGCTGAAACAGAATGATGTCTTCTCGTTTGCCCATTCTAAATTTGTAGATACAGCAAATATTAAGGGGACTGTCTCATCAAGGATGTGTGTGTGAGTGTGTGTTTCTGGTGGTGGGGGTTACCTAGAGTATAGGTACTTCAGATATTGCTATGTGGATATACACAACATGCTTTTCTGTTTGTGAAGTGTGGGGTGATTCATGAGAGTGATTCATAATATTTTGTTATCTGAAATTCAAGAAATTACATTTGTTTAGGACAAAAAATGTTAGAGATGAATAAGTAAATAAATGAATAGTTTCACAGCACATACTAGTAATCACACTTTAAAGATTCAAGTCCAAACACCTGTACAGATCTTTCTATTTCATAATAACTCAGGTTATTCTGCCTGTTAAAAAGAATAAGCAAAGTTTACATGAATCTAGTATTAAGTTTAATTAAGCATTTTGCTAATTTATCATACCCAGATTTTAGTAAACTACTAATGAAATTCAGTATACAATTCACATACACATTGCATATTATATATAAATAGGCTTATTTAGAACAATAGAAATTTAGAATAATCACAGATAAAGAAAAATGAATCATTCTAAATTTTAAGTAAACTTATCTCTTTTTTTATTATAATAACATTTGAAGCAAGTCCCAATATGTACACAGCAGCCTGATACATAACCTAAGGAGATGATAGGTTATCAAACCTAGTACTCATTTGAGAAAAACTATCTCATTCTAGGCAGCAAGAAATTTCTGCATGTAGAAACACAATGTTCTTTTAACAGTGCTAGCAAATATCAGTGTGGTTCTCTGTTCCATAACTACACTTAACCCCATCAAGAAAGCTCTCACAAGTAATGGTTTTGGGCAAATATGGAGGGAAGACTGTGCTCACAGTGTCTTCACTCACCAAATTATATTCCTGCTTATGTGAACTGGCCAAAGGTTTTAATTGCCATTTATAAAATCACTTTTCCATTAAAAGAACAGGGGGAAAAAAGAGAGATAAATTCTGAATTCTAAAAAAATAACTCATATCTGAAAAACAATACAGAGTACTTCAAAATAGTATAAGTAAACTGGGACTGATGACATGGAAGTCTTTAAAAGGGGGCGAATAAAAGCATTTTTGAAGTTTTCCCATATATAATATGTTTATATTCCAAAAGTAGAAAACCTATTGTAATTAAATACTTCTGTTCTACTTATTTTAATGAATATATTTCCTTTATTTAAAAATATCAGATTTAGGTAGTTGTTCATATATTACAGTCATTTATCACAGAGAAACTTCAAGACTTTTAGCTTGTTATCTCTTCTAATTATGAAAATTAACCAAGAGAACTGTTTGAATAATAGATGTCTAATATCTATTAACTAAGGACGTAAAACATAGAATATAGAATTTTGGGGCTTCTGGGTGGCTCAGTGGGTTAAAGCCTCTGCCTTCGGCTCAGGTCATGATCTCAGGGTCCTGGGATCCAGCCCCACATTGCATGGGGCTCTCTGCTCAGCAGGGAGCCTGCTTCCTCCTCTCTGCCTGCTTCTCTGACTACTTGTGATCTCTCTCTCTGAGTCAAATAAATAAATAACTTCTTTAAAAAAAAAGAATTTCACCTATTTTCTTCTCCTGATCTTTGTCAGTCTTAATGAAATCTCTTTTGCCTAGTCAGATTCTTTTAATAGAACACAACTCAAAGGCTACTTTTATCTTTCCTCCCTTCCTCCCTCCCTCCCTTCCTTCCTTCCTTCCTTCTTCAAGATTTTATTAATTGTATGGCAGTAGTGGGAGATATGAGTGTTACAGTCCATGAACATGGTTGTTCATGCTTGTATTTAATTTTTTTTAAATTGCTCTTAATAAGGTTTTAGATTTGTCTGTGGATTTATTTATAAGTATTTCATTGTTTCTTACCCTATTATGAGAAGTATATGTTTACTATTTACCTAATTGTATTTTGATAATATAAGTAAATACAAGTAATTTTTGTATCAATTCTGTTGATACCTCTGTATCCAGTTCAGTTTGTTTAATTAACTTATTAGGCATAATCATTTATTTTTAGGTTTATTTGGATTGGTACTTGATTATGGATCTACTTTCTTTAATAGGTACAGGGCAATTCATTCTATTTATTCTTTATTGTCTAGTTTTTTTCAAGGTTTAATTTTCAAGAATTTTTTTAATTTTAGCTGTTGAGGGCGCCTGGGTGGCTCAGTGGGTTAAAGCCTCTGCTTTCAGCTCAGGTCATGATCTCAGGGTCCTGGGATCGAGGCCCGCATCGGGCTCTCTGCTCAGCAGGGAGCCTGCTTCCTCCTCTCCCTGTCTCTCTGCCTGCTTCTAATCTCTCTCTGTCAAAAAAATAAATAAAATCTTAAAAAAATAAAAGGAAATGCAAACTTATTGCAGCCACTTTTGAAAACAGTATGGAGGTTCCCCAAAAACATAAAATAGAACTACTCTCTCATCTAGCAATTGCACTACAATGTATTTACCCAAAGGATATAAAAATAATAATTGAAGAGACACATGCACCCGATGTTTATAGAAAAATATCTACAGTAACCAAATTATGGAAAGAGCCCAGATGTCCATCAACTAATAAATTAATAAAGAAGAAGTGATAGGATATTACTCTGCCATAAAAAAGAATGAAATCTTGTCATTTGCAATGACATGGATGGAGGGAACTAGAGAGTATTTTGCTAAGTGAAATAGGTCAGTCAGAGAAAGAAAAATATCATATGATTTCACTAATATGTAGAATTTAAGAAGCCATATAAATGAACATGGGGGAAAAAAAAGAGGGGCAAACCATAATACAGACTCTTAACTCTAGAGAACAAACTGATGATAACTGGAGGGGAGGTGGTTGGGTGGGTATTCGTGAGGTGACAAGGAGAGCACTTGTAGTGATGAGTACTGGGTGTTGTATGTAAGTGAAGTCACTAAACTCTACACCTTAAACTAATATGGTACTGCATGTTAAGTAGCTGGAGTTTATATAAAAACTTGGGAAAAATAAAAGTATATTTTGATATTACACATTTTCTTTTCATATTTTGTTCTAATTTAGATAGATGTCTGCAATTTTCTCCCCTACATACTTTGTATTTCTTTTAGCTTGCTCTTTTTGCTCTTTTTCCATGTTTTGAGTTTAGTCTATTTACTTTTCACTATTTTTCATTCCTTATAAATACACTTAAATCAGTATATAAAGGTTCTAGAATGTACTGGATATATAACAGATGCTCAAAAAATATTCAATCTCATCTCAAATAAAGATACAAATATAATTTATAAAAAGGTATTACTTAAACCATGCTACCTTCCACAATTTCATGTCTGCTATTGATTCTTCATATACCCTTCATGCAACTATTAAAAATGAAGATCCTTAAATTAGACATTCATTTAATAAATGGCTAAGGCCTTTCACAGTAAAATCACCTATATTAATAATATAATTAATTTATATACAAGCATACATATTTTATATATGCATTTCTTATATGTTACATGTAAATATATGTGGTTATACACACACATTTCTCTCTATATATATAATTATAATATACATCAAATTTTGAAATTCAAAAGCTTTGGAAACAGGTTTTCATGAGGGCATGAATAGAAATATATTTCTCTGTAATTCATTTAATAAATAATTTCACACTACTTAGTGTTTTTGATATTAATTAATTTGATTATTTGTGGAATGCAGATATTAATTACTTATTTAATGCCATAATTTGATAAATTTTTATTGACTCTTGCTTAGCATTGTACTAATAAATAACTTTTTTTAATTTAGTGTCAAACCTTACATGATTTCATTAGAGGCATTTCATCATAGAAAAGAAACTGAGATCCTAGGGTAGCTATAGGATGTGTTTGAGATGATATTTATTTTATCTCTTCAGGTCTGACTACTTTTTTTGCCATTTAAACTGGAGACGAAATACAGCAATTGAGTGTTTAAATATAAAGAGGTTATTATTTCTTCCTCATTTCTACAGTGGTTCGACTACAAAATAAAAATGTCATCAATGTGACTACTTCAACTTTGCTCTGGAAGAGCTATCATTATAAATAAATTGCCTTATTCAATAATTGTTATAATAATTTAATTTATTCAACTCTGAGATGTTCATTAATCACTTATAATTCTTTAGTCACTGTGCTAGGTAAGGCAAAAATGAAGATTAAAAATATTTGGGCTGTTAGGCAAGCTACCTACAAGCTGGATTTTTGCCAGATAACAGGAGTTTACAAATAAATACTGTCTAGAAATTGAATCCCTCTTTCACTGCACCTACTGACTTATCCCTCTGACAATTTTTTAGTCAGCAAGACTGGATTTTTTTGTTTGGGTCTCTTGTAAATTAAGAACCCGGAACCAACACTGAATTTTTTTTTCCCCCAATACTGAAATTTGAAATAAGTGCAGAACTTACCTCAGGCATAAAATTTCAGAGGTCCCCAAAAATCAGAAATCAAGATAAATAATAATTTAAATACACTATTTAAAACAGTTCAAAATGAATGTAAAAAAATCACAGTAAATGAAATCAAAATTCCCAACAGATTGGACACAGCAGTGCCATGCAGAACAGTAACGGAGCCTAAGGCAATAAAGAGAAACTGTGGACTTCTAGAAATAAGTTTATTCTAGTTTTAGTTTTAGTTTAGGAACCAGTTTAGTTCCAGAGCGTTAAAGTAGAAGATGTTGATTTTGAAAATATTATTGATGAATTTGCTTCCAAGAAGGTCAGATAAAATTATAATAAAAAGTAAAAAATAAATTGTTTTGATATAAATAAAATATTTTAAAACACTAATATTGTGAATTCTAATATTATGACTTTTAAATTTTTAAACAATTTTGAAATGCTGTTATGCCTGTTCAGAAGCAAATAGAATTCATATCAAGCAGATTTTCTCATAAATCTTCTGAGACATAATCCCTATGTCTTTATTGAGGTAAGACAGGAGAGATTCCTTACTGCAATGCACCTTTTCCTGCAAGTTTACATTAACTTTGAAATTTTACCTTGCTTTCTCTGTCTCAGATTCTCACTCAGAAAGCCAAGTACTCCTTTCTATGTTTAGTCCATTCTATTATCATGTACTAAATACCACTTAAGGAGATATTATTAAGTGATTTTTTTAAAGATTTTATTTATTTATTCATGAGAAATAGAGAGAGGCAGAGAAAGAAGCAGGCTACCCACAGAGCAAGGAATCCAAAGCGGGACAAATCCCAGGAAGCTGGGATCACTCACTACCGGAGCTGAATGCAGATGTTTAAAAGACTGAGCCACCCAGGCACCCTCAGTTACATACACCCTCAGAATGTTTGTTAAGCACGGCATTATTTGAATATTAAAGGTGACACTATGAGAGAGATAGAATATGTATTATGCAATCAGCAGGATAAAATTATGTAAAAATGTAAGTACAGTGATAGGAATTAAATATTGGGAAAAGAAATTATTTTCTTTAAAATTTCTGTGAAAGTCTTTCTCTAAGCACTGGACTAATGAAGTGTGTCAATGACTTGAGGATGATAAGTTTTGAAGAGAATGAGTAGATAAAGAATTCAATTATATCTTGTTTGGGTGAAAGGACCTACTCTGAAAGGAGTAGGATATAAGGGATATTATGCTGTCTAAACTAAACTATGAAAGAAAGTTATAGCACAGAAAAAAAGATATTGGTCAGTGGGGAATATACTGCCAAATCAGATAAATAAGTAATTCACAGATAACTCAACAGTCATAATCATAATTATCAACATCATCCTAATAATAATTAGTATAAATTTTGAGAGCCCCCTGTGGATCAGAAAGAGTGCTAAGCTTTGAATCATATACAGTGTGGTCAGTGTTATCACCTTCTCTATTTTTCATAGAAAAAATGGAAAATTCAGAAATATTAAAAACTTTGTTCAAAGTCATATTAAGAGTTGAGGTTGGAAACTCAGACTTTATCTACTAATGTCAGCTCTAACATGACAGAGAGGTATCAAAAGGAATTCACTATCATGTATGGAATTGAACTAGAAGGGTCTTAGTGACTCTTACCAAATGTGTGAACTGATTTATAAATACTGTAACATTACCCGTATTAAGAGAGCATCAGAAAACATTATCCATGTCATTTTAGGTGAAAAAAACTTAATCCTTTAAAGGTCTACAACTCCTAGGTCATGCAACTAAATCTAACGCCATGCAACTAAGGTATTATTTAAAAACTTTCTCCTTTAAGAAGTCTGTTGCAGCACCACAGAAATATACTTTGTTCTCTCCTATTTCCTTGATTTCAAGTAAACTCTCGTAATGATTTTAACCAGAAAGCATGTGGTAACCTATTTGTACATTTTGCTGGGCTCGGTATCCATTCCAAGCTTTGATGTCCACTCTAAGCTTTCTTGGTTCTCACCTGTTTGTTATTTTCCTTGTATGTTGGTACTAAGTTCATAATAATATGAAATAGTGTGTGTGCTATCAAAAAATTATGCTAGCCTTTAAGATCCTCATTTTATAGTTAAAGGAAGATGTACAGCATAGGTTAAAGAGCAAGGATTTTGTGGTCAAAGGTATTTGAATCCTACCTCTGCCATTTTCCAGTTCTAGAATCTTGAGTCATTATTTTAATAAACAAAGGGAAAAAAACACTCAGGTCTTTAATATTCTCTTCTACAAAATGAATGCTGGTTAGTTTTAATGTTAATGATTTTATAGCTTCTAACATAATATCAGGTCTTATGCATACATACTAAACAATAGCTATTAGTAGTAATGACAACATTATCTATATCAAGTTTGTGATGAACTAAAATTTAATAGTGTGATTAGAAAATAGACTTTTTTTTAAAGATTTATTTATTCATTTGACACAGAGAGAGAGAGATTACAAGTAGGCAGAGAGGCAGGCAGAGAGACAGAGAGAGGAGGAAGCAGGCTCCCTGCTGAGCAGAGAGCCCGATGCGGGCCTGGATCCCAGGACCCTGGGATCATGACCTGAGCCGAAGGCAGCGGCTTTAACCCACTGAGCCACCCAGGCGCCCTAGAAAATAGACTTAACTTAATATTTATATCAAAGCAAATTCAGTTCAATAGTTTAGCTCATAGTTAATCTGAAAACAAAATTATAAACTTTATGTAGTCATCAGTAGTCTTTGACTTGATATGTAACTTAGAATCTATCTTGAATTCATGGCATTCTAAACCCATCATATTAATGTTAAAAAACTGATCAGAAATCTACTTTATAAAGTATACTGATTGGATCATGTATTTAGCTGTTCTAGCTGGGGGAAAAAAAAAGCAGTTTAGATAAGTCCTAAACCAGTTTAAACACTTGATATCTTTCATCCCCAAATGAACGTCGTTTCATTAATAAACAATGGGTGCATTAAGGTATTAATTTACTTGTAAGCAGACACTGCATTACATAAGGTTTCTACTGGCTTAATTAACTTTCTATTTTACCAGACCCGCAAAATATACTCCTTTACCAAACCTCCAAAAAAATATTAAGTATCATAAATTTTTCATTTCTTTACATTTTTTCCAGTCACTTAAAATATTATAAATTGAATTGAGTAGCTTTTTTATGGCTATGAATTTTTAAAACCCATACAGATAATTTTTTAATCCCTATGTTAGCATAGATTGTATTCTGATTTCAGAAATTGCTGATTCTGAACGTATCCAGATATTTTCATATGATCATCATAAAATGGAGAAAATCATGACTTCGGGGCCAATATTATTGCTTTTCCCACAAAAAGAAATTCAAGCAGGTTTAATTGAGTGTCTAATATATGTTATAGTGATGTGTTAGATGCTGGAGCATTATATTTTCATATTTTACACTTGATATTAGCATTTTCTTTTTCTTTCCTTTTTTTTTTTGATTCTTTGTTTGCTTAATGTGTACAACTCAGTGATTCAACTCTTACATAAAATACACATTGCTCATCACAGCAACTACACTCCTTAAAAGACATATCCCTACCCACTTCCCTTTTGCTAACCATCAGTTTGCCCTCTATCATTAAGAAAGTGTTTCTTGGTTTACCTCTCTCCCTTTTTCCCCTATAACTGTTTGTTTTGTTTCTTAAATTATGCATATGATTGTAATTATATGGTATATTTCTTTCTCTATCTGACTTACTTCACTTAGCACAATACTCTAGGTCCACCTAGATCATTACAAATGACAAGATTTCATTCTTTTTTATGGCTGAGTAATATTCAATTATATATATGAAATAGTTTGTGTGTACTCTCAAAAATTATGTTGGCCTTTAATACACACACATACACACACACCACTTCTATTTTAACCATTCAGTTGATGGACATTTGGGCTCTTTCCATAATTTGCCTGTTGTTGATAATGCTGCTCTAAACATAGGGGTGCATGTATCTCTTCGAATTGATATTTTTTTAATCCCTTGGAAAAATATGTAGTAGTGCAATTGCTGAATGAAAGCATAGTTCTATTTTTAAGATTTTGAGGAACCTCCATACTATTTTCCATACTGGGTGCATCAGTTAGTCATTCCTCCATCGGTTTAAGAGGGTTTCCCTTTCTCCACATCCTCCCCAGCACCTGTTGTTTCTTGGACTGATGATTTTAGTCATTCTGACAGTTATGAAGTGATATCTTTGTAGATTTGATTTTTATTTCCCTGATGATCAGTGATGTTGAGCATCTTTTCACGTGTCTCTTGGCCATCTGGATTTCTTCTTTAGCAAAATATCTATTCATGTCTTCTACCCATTTTTTAAATTAACATATAATGTTTTATTTGCCCCAGGGGTACAGGTCTGTGAATCATCAGTCTTACACAAGTCACAGCACTCACCATAGTGCATACCCTCTCCAATGTCCATCATCCATCCACCCCATCCTTCCCCCACCCAGCAACCCTCAGTTCATTTCCTGAGATTAGGAGTCTCTTGTGGTTTTTGTCTGATAATTGTCTTTCTCTGACTGACATATTTCACTTAGTATAATACCCTCTAGTTCCATCCACGTCATTGCAAATGGCAAGATTTCATTTTTGATGCCTGCATAGTATTCCATTACACACACACACACACACACACACACACACACATATATATATATACACACACACACACACATACCACNATATACCACATCTTCTTTATCCATTCATCTGTTGATGGACATCTAGGTTCTTTCCATAGTTTGGCTGTTGTGGACATTGCTGCTATAAACATTTGGGTGCATGTGCCCCTGAGGATCACTACCTTTGTATCTTTAGGGTAAATATCCAGTAGTGTGATTGCTGGGTAGTAGGGCAGCTGTATTTTCAACCTTTGAGGAACCTCCATACTGTTTTCCAGAGTGGCTGCACTAGCTTGCATTCCCAGCAACAGTGTAGGAGGGGTCTCCTTTTTCTGCATCTTCATAACACCTGTTGTTTCCTGACTGATTAATTTAAGCCATTCTAGTGTGAGATGATATCTCAACTGTGATTTTGATTTGTATTACCCTGATGCCAAGTGATGTTGAGCACTTTGTCATGTGTCTGTTGGCCATTTGGTTATCTTTGCAGAAATGTCTGTTCATGTCTTCTGTCCATTTCCTGACTCGGTTATTCGTTCNGATTTTATTTATTCATTTGACACAGAGAGAGAGATTACAAGTAGGCAGAGAGGCAGGCAGAGAGAGAGGAGAGAGGAGGAAGCAGGCTCCCCGCTGAGCAGAGAGCCCGATGTGGGCCTCGATCCCAGGACCCTGGGATCATGACCTGAGCCGAAGGCAGCGGCTTTAACCCACTGAGCCACCCAGGCGCCCTTTCTGTCCATTTCTTGACTTGGTTATTCGTNTGACTCGGTTATTCGTTCTATGGGTGTTGAGTTTGAGAAGTTCTTTATAGATTTTGGATACAGCCCTTTATCTGATATTTCATTTGCAAATAACTTCTCCCATTGTGTCAGTTTTCTTTTGGTTTTGTTGACTGTTTCCTTTGTTGNTTTGAGAAGTTCTTTATAGATTTTGGATACAGCCCTTTATCTGATATTTCATTTGCAAATAACTTCTCCCATTGTGTCAGTTTTCTTTTGGTTTTGTTGACTGTTTCCTTTGTTGTGCAAAAGCTTTTAATCTTGATGAAGTCCCAATAGTTCATTTTTGCCCTTGCTTCCCTTGCCTTTGGTGATGTTTCTAGGAAGAAGTTGCTGGGGCTGAGGTTGAAGTGGTTTCTGCCTGCATTCTCCTCAAGGATTTTGATGGATTCCTGTCTCACATTGAGGTTTTTCATCCATTTTGAGTCTATTTTTATGTGTGGTTCTGTTTCTTGGGTGTTGAGTTTTGTAACTTCTTTATATTTTAGAGACTAACTCTTTATCAAATATGTCATTTGTAAATATCTCCTCCAATTCTGTAGGTTGCCTTTGGTTTTGTTTGTTTTTTTCCTTCACTGTGCATAAGCATTTTATCTCGATGAAGTCCCAATAGTTGAGTTTTGCTTTTGTTTCTCTTGCCTCTGGGGACTTATTTAGAAAAAATATTTGCAAGACCAATGTCAGAGAGTAACTGCCTGTGTTCTCCTGTAAGATTTTGATGGTTTCCTATCTCACATGGAGGTCTTTCATCCATTTTGAATTTATTTTTGTGTATGGTGTAATAAAGTCATCCAGTTTCATTCTTTTGCATGTTACTGTCTAGTTTTCTAAACATTGGTTCAGAAACATTTGTTGAAGGGACTGTCTTTTTTCCATTGGATATTTTTTCCCCTTTTGTTAATAGTCCATTGACCATCTTATTGTCGGTTCATCTCTGGGATTTCTGCTCTATTCCATTGATCTATCTGTCTTTTTCTGTGCCAGTACTATACTTGACATTAGCATTTTGGTTTGTGATAAGGGTTTAATTCTTCAATAAATAGGTAAATAAATATTTTAATTTGATATGCAACATTTTTATATTTTATATTAACATTTTGACAAAACACTGTAATTCTTTTTCTTCTGTTTGACCACTAGTTCATTTCAGTTCATACATATTTGTGTATATAAATAAAGTGTAGTAGAATTGCTGTACAAACTCAAAGCACAGTATATGGTCTATAAGATAAATAGCCCCTTTCAATACTAAAAGAATCACATCTGACAACTATGATCTGTTTCAATAAAAAATAAATAAATAAAGCAGGAAAATAAAATGAAATGTTTATGACTGCTTCTGTATTTATTTTGAGCTTTAGATATTTTCTCTAAAACTTAACCAAATAAATAGTTTCTTGAGCTCCCTGCTCTGAAAACCCCAAGTGGATCTTTGGATTATTAAGTACTAGGATCAGCTTCTTTTGCCTTGGTTGACTTTTGTGTTCCTTTTTTTGTCTTATTCAAAGCCTCTGGGACTCACTTTGCTTCTTTTCCACTTTATTACTGTCACTTTTTACTCTGTACACTGATATGTCTCACTACCAGAACCAGCTGTGATATAGGAATCTATCTGTCTCCCATTTTGGCTGTGTGTGGTTTTTTTTGTTTTTGTTCTTGTTTGTTTGTTTTTAGTTGTTTTGTTGTTGTTGCTGTTTTTTATTTTGTTTTCTACCAATGAAACAAAGGTAGCTAGAAAGTCATTTTTCTACATTACTGATATTATGGTCACATTTCCCTTTCTTTTCTAAATCAAATGAAAATCACATGGAATACCTATGCCCCAGATGGATGAGATGTTTAATGCTATTTTCCCTTAGATCAGATTCTACCTTAAATAATAATAGCCAAACAAACAAAAAATATAAAGCAACAGCATTAGCAAGTCCATCTAAATCCAAAGGCTTTTACAGTTCCCAAAAGTCTTGCATCTGATTTCTTAGTCCCCATTTATAGTGGCCTGGTGAAAGTGATTCTACTGGGCCAGGGTCTGCTCTGCTCTATGTTGCTTCACTGTGCCATATGGAAAGCTGCTCACATATTTCTCACCCTGAGACTCAACTGTGGCATTCAAATTTAGTGGAGGTAGGATCTTTCTTCTTAATATCAAACTAAAAATCAAAAACCCTAATTTTCTCAAGAGGCCTATTTTTAACTCTTGAAACACAAATAGTTAATTCCATTGTTTTTCCTGAACAGTGGATCTAGTACTTTCCTTCTAATTGTGGTAATCTTTAAGTCTGAAACTCCCTTTGTAAAGACAGGTATCCTTAATTTGTATAATAGTTCCAAAAAAGAAGTTTATTTTAATGTTTAAAGGTGGAAGAGGAAGGTGGGAACCTGTGCATGTTTATTCGTTACTAAAGCGTTCTGCTACAAAACAAAAACAAAGCAAAACAAAAATACCTGAGCTTTTTAAGGCTTTTAATTTTGTATGTAATGGAAATGGATACAAGATTAGATAGTTTCTAAGGTATCATTAATGCAATAAGGACGAGTTTAGTGTTCAAGTGAATGACTTTTGGTATTGAAAGATATATTTTCAACTGCTCTCTCTTTACCAAAACAAAATGATTAAATCTCTTCTACTTGGTTCCTTAATACATAAAACTGATATTATTTCACTCATAGTATTTGGTTCTAATTACATTATTTTATTAATTACTAAGTCACATGGCTTAATTCTTTCATTTGTTAATATCTCTGGAAGATGTCTTTTACAATCAATATGTGAGAAAAGAATTGTGGAATAACTTACTTGACAAAAATAGAACATCCTATAATTTGCTATAATATGATATATGAGAGGGAAGGGGCAAGATGACAGAGGAGTGGGGGAGCCCCATTTCAACAAGTCCCCTGAATTGAGCTAGATATCTACCAGAACATTCTGAACACTGATGAAATCAGCCTGAGATGTAAGATTATATATCTCCACAGGGGCATAGGATCATCAGTAGAGAGATACAAAGGAGTTGAGAGTGTGGGGATATATATCAGAGGATAAGTAGAAGGGGAGGGAGCCTCCAGAAGTGAGCCATTGGAAAGAATTATCTCAATGTGAAATGCCCTGTGCTTGGGGACCAGCGATAGCTTGGAGACTGGTGCCGGCAAGAATGGAAAGTATTGATAACAGCACTCAAACAGAACAAAGGGACTTAAGGGACAATTCAATTGCTGGGACAAGGCAGCCCAAGCCTCAGACCTAAGCCCACAGTTCCAGGACCAGCCACAGCCACTGCCTGCCTGTGGCTGAGAGGACCTGGCACAAACTTGACTCAGCCATCCCTGGGGCTGGTGGCTGCCACTTCCTATGTAGTTAAGAGGACCTGGTGAGGACTTGACTCCATGGTCCTGGGAACAACAGCCACCAAGGCTAGGCTTACCCAGACCAGTATTGCTCATGGTTTTTGTGGCATGGGGGTACAGAGACAAGCAGGGGCCTCAGAGGACCACTGAGACAGTGGCTGGGGGTGCACACCACTTGTGGGAGGCTGAGTATTCAACAGGATTTGCAGAGGGAGAGTCAGTCTGTGCGTTCGGGACTATTCATGAGATCCGATCTAATCTAGATACTCTGACAGGGTAAATGCGGCAAAAGATAGAATTACTGATGTAGAAGACAAACTGATAGATAAGAAGGATCAGGAGGAGTCCTGGAACAAACAGTTCAGAACCCATGAAAACAAAATTAAAGAAATAAATGATCCCATGAAACGTTCCAATGTCAGAATTATGGGAATCCCTGAGGGGGTGGAGAGAGAGAGGGGACTAGAAGATATAATTGACCAAATCCTAGCTGAGAATTTCCCTAATCTGGGGCATGAAACAAGTAATCATGTCCTAGAAGCAAAGAGGACACCCCCCAAATAACATTGAGGGTAGATTGACCTCCCCCCCAACCCCCAGCATGTGATAGTGAAACTTCCAGATCTTAGAACCAAGGAAACCATTTTAAGGGCACCCAGGGGGAAGAGATTCCTTACGTACAGAGGGAGGAACATGAGAATGACATCAGACTTGTCCACGGAGGCCTGGTAAGCCAGAAAAGGCTGGCAATATTCAGGGCACTAAATGAGAAGAACATGCAGACAAGGATTCTTTATCTGGCAAGGCTGTCATTCAGTGTAGGTGGAGAGATAAGAAGCTTCCAAGATGGGCATAGACTGAAAGAATATGTGACCACTAAGCAGGCCTTGCAAGAAATATGAAGAGGGGGTTCTATAAAAGAAGAAAGACACCCAGGAGTGATATAGAATAGAGATATACAGAGACAACCCATGGAAACAAGGACTTCACAGGCAACATGATGACAATAAAATCTGATCTGTCAATAAACACTGTCAATGTGAATGGCCTAAATGTTCCTATAAAATGGTGCAGAGTTGCAGATTGGATAAAAAGACAGGAACCACCCTTATGTTGTCTACAAGAGGCTCATTTTGAACCTAAAGATGCATCCAGACTGAAAATGAAGGGATGGAGAAGCATCTTTCTTGCCAACAGACCTCAAAAGAAAGCTGGGATAGCAATTTTCATATCAGACAATTTAGATTTTAAGCTAAAGACTGTAGTTAAAGATACAGAAGGACACTGTATCATTCTCTTTTATTTTTTTTAGATTTTATTTATCTATTTGACAGAGAGATAGAGAGCACAAATAGGCAGAGCGACACGCAGAGAGAGAGGGAGAAGCAGGCTCTCTGCCGAGCAGGGAGCCCAATGTGGGACTCGATCCCAGGACCTTGGGATCATGACCTGAGCCTAAGGCAGCAGCTAAACCAACTGAGCCATCCAGGTTCCCTGACACTATATCATTCTTAAAGGGTCTATCCAACAAGAAGAGCTAACAATTGTAAATATCAATGCCCCCAAAATGGGAAAAGATAACTAAAGAGGCCAACTGTTAACCAAAATAAAGAAACATATTGATAATAATACATAAATTGTAAGGGATCTTAACATGCCACTCTCAACAATAGACAGATAATCTAAGCAGAAAATCAACAAAGAAACAAGAGCTTTGAATGACACACTGGACAAGATGGACCTCATAGGTATATACAGAACATTCCACCCTAAAACAACAGAATACTCATTCTTCTCCAGCGCACATAGAACTTTCTCCAGAATAGACCACATACTGGGTCAAAAATCAGGGCTCAACTGATACCAAAAGGTTGAGATTATTCCCTGAATATTCTCAGACCATAGTGCTTTAAAACTGAACTCAGTCACAAGAAAAAGTTTGGAAGAAATTCAAACACTTTGAAGCTAAAGACCATCCTGATCAAGAATGTTTAGATCAACCAGGAAATCAAAGAAGAACTTAAGAAATTAATGGAAACCAATGAGAACGAAGACACATCAGTCCAAAACTTGTGGGATATGGCAAAGGCGGTCCTAAGGGGGAAATACATAGCCATCCAAACCTCACTCAAAAAAAGAAAGAAAAAATCCCGAATACACAAACTCTCTTTACACCTTAAAGAACTGAAGAATCAACAACAAATTAAGCCTAACCCACAAACAAGAAGGGAAATAAGGAAGATTAGAGCAGAGATCAAAGAATTAGAAACCAGAGATACAGTAGAATACATCAATGAAACTAGAAACTGGTTCTTTGAAAGAATTAGTTAGATAGATGAACCACTGGCCAGAATAATCCAAAAGAAAAAAAAAGGACTCAAATTAATAAAATTATGAATAAAAGGGGGGAGATCACAGCTAACACCAAGGAAATAGAAACAATCATCAGAAATTGTTATCAACAGCTATATGCCAGTTAAGCAACCTAGAAGAAATGGATGCATTCCTGGAAACCCATTAACTTCCAAGAGTGAAACAGGAAGAAATTGACAACTAGAACAGACCAATAACTAGTAATGAGATTGAAGCAATGATCAAAAACCTCCCAAAAAACAAGAGTCCAGGACCTTATGAATTCCCTGGGAATTCTACCAACATTCAAAGAAGAAATAATAGCTATTCTCCTGAAGATATTTCAAAAAATAGAAACAAGGAAAATTTCCAGACTCTTGAAGCCAGCACCACCTTGATCCCCAAACCAGGCAAAGACCCCATCAAAAAGGAAAATTTCAGACCAATATCCCTGACGAATATGGATGCCAAGATTCTCAACAAGATTCTAGCTAATAGGATCCAACAGTACATTAAAAAGATTATCCTTCATCACCAGAATGGATTTATTCCTGGGATACAAGGATGGTTCAACATTCTCAAATCAATGTGATAGAACAAATCAATAAGAGAAGAGAAAAGAACCACATGATCCTCTCAATTAATGAAGAAAAAGCATTAGGCAAAATACATCATTCTTTCCTGATTAAAACTCTTCGGAGTATAGGGATAGAGGGAACATTCCTCAATTCATAGAATCTTCCTATGAAAAACCCACACTGAATATCATTCTCAATGGTGAAAAGCTGAGAATCTGTCCCTCAAGATCAGGGACACGACAAGGATGCCCACTCTCACCACTATTGTTCAACAAAGTACTAGGAGTCATATCAACAGCAATCAGACAACAACAACAACAACAAAACAACAACAACAACAAAAATAAAGGTATTCAAATTGGCAAAGAAGAAGTCAAACTCTCTCTCTTTGAAGATGACATGATACTTTTTGTAGAAAATCCAAAAGACTCTATCCACAAATTTGTAGAACTCATACAGTCATTCAGGAATGAGGCAGGATATAAAATCAATGCACAGAAATCAGTTGCTTTCCTATACACTAACAATGAAACTGTAGAGAGGGATACTAAAGAATAGATTCTATTTATAATAGCACCAAAAGCCATAAGATACCTTGGAATAAACCTAACCAAAGAGGTAAAGGATTATACTCTAGGAACTACAGAACACTCATGAAAGAAATTGAAGAAGAAACAAAAAGATGGAAAAACACTCCATACTCATGGATCAGAAGATCAAACATTGTTAAAATGTCTATGCTGCCCAGAGAAATGTATACCTTCAACTCCATCCTGATCAAAATACCATTGGCATTTTTCAGAGTGCTAGAACAAATGATCCTAAAATTTGTATGGAACCAGAAAAGACCCCGAATCTCCACGGAAATGTTGAAAAAGGAAAACAAAGCTAGAGGCAACATGTTGCCTGATTTCAAGCTTTATTACAAGGCTGTGATCACCAAGACAGCACGGTACTGGCACAGAAACAGACACACAGACCAATGGAACAGAGTAGAGAGCCCATACATGGACCCTCAACTCTGGTCAAATAATCTTTGGCAAAGCAGGAAAAAATATTCGATGGAAAAAAGACAGTCTCTTCAATAAATGGTGCTGGGAAAATTGAACAGCTGTGTATAGAAGAATGAAACTCAACCATTCTTTTACTATACATAAAAATAAAATCTAAATGGATAAAAGACCTCAATGTGAGATAGGAATTCATCAAAATCCTAGAGGAGAACATAGGCAGTAACCTCTTTGACATCAGCCACAGCAACTTCTTTCAAGACACGTCTCCAAAGGCAAGGGGAAAAAAAGTGAAAATGAACTTTGGGGACTTCATCAAGATAAAAAGCTTCTGAATATCAAAGGAAACAGCCAACAAAACAAAGAGGCAATCCATGGAATGAGAAGATATTTGCAAGTGACACTACAGACAAAGGGCTGATATACAAGATTTATAAAGAACTTCTCAAACTCAAGAGCCAAACAACAGAAAATCAAGTCAAAAAATGGGCAGAAGACATGAACAGACACTTCTCCAATGAAGACATATAAATGGCTAACTGACACATGAAAAAATGTTTATCATCATTAGCCATCAGGGAAATTCAAATCAAAACCATACTGAGATGCCACCTTACACCAGTTAGAATGACAAAAATTTACAAGGCAAGAAACAAGTAATGTTGGAGAGGACATGGAGGAAGGGGAATCTTATTACACTGTTGGTGGGAATGCAAGTTGGTGTAGCCACTTTGGAAAACAGTGTGGAGATTTCTCAAAAAATTATAAATAGAGCTACCTTATGATCTGGCAATTTCACTACTGTGTATTTACCCCAAAGATACAGATGTAATCAAAAGAAGAGCCATATGCACCCTAATGTTCATAGCAAGAATGTCCACAATAGCTAAACTGTGGAAAGAGCTGAGATGCCCTTCAAAAGAAGAATGGATAAGGAAGATGTGGTCCATATATACAATGGAATATATTACTCAGCCATCAGAAAGGATGAATACCCAACTTTTGCATCAACACTGATGGAACTGGAGGAGATTATGCTGAGTGAAATAAGTCAAGCAAAGAAAATCAATTATCATATGGTTTCACTTACTTGTGGAACATAAGGAATAGTGTGGAGGACATTAGGAGAAGGATTGGAAAAGTGAAGGGGGGTGGAATTGGAGAGGGAGACAAACGATGAGAGTCTGTGGACTCCAAGAAGCAAACTGAGTGTTTCAGGGGTGGGGTGGTTGGGGGGATGGGTTAGCCCGGTGATGGATGTTAAGGAGGGCATGTACTGTTTGGAGCACTGGATGTTATATGTGAACAACGAATCTTGGAACACTACAACAAAAACTAATGATGCACTGTATGGTGACTAACACAACATAATAAATAATAAATAAATAAATAAATAAATAAATAAATAAATAAATAAATAAGATATATGAGCTAATGTGTAAAATGGAAATTAAGAACTAGGCTTTGGAAAGAGTGTCTAGGATAAAATCCCAGTTTTGTCTCTGACTGGATATATGAACTTCAAAAGATTATTTAACTATTTTAGGCCTATCTTTTGTAATTGTTAGAAACTAATGATATAAACAATAAATTCTTGCTTCATTTTTGTCAGCAGAAATGATGTGATGGTTAGAAATTTCTGACATATAGCCAGTGTTCCTGAAAATTAAGCGGGCTTTAGTAAAGTGAAAATAAAGTAAAATCCATTTTGAATTTCAGGCATCTGATTTGTTTTTAGAAACAAATTAGCTAGTACTCCACATTCCCCAAGATTATACTAACTTCCTCCATGAAATTCCCCTTCAGGCCAATGATGCAACCAGAACAAAGCATTACTTTTAAACATCTATTCATTCAGTCACTTTCACTGAATGAATTTCAAAATTTTCATTATTTTCTAAATGATGAAATATATTTCAGAAAAATATACATGTCTAATATATGTATCAGAACATATTTCTCATAGAAATCATAGAATATGATATGATAAACTTGAGAAACAAGACAGATGATCACAGGAGAAGGGATGGAAAAATGAAACAAGATGAAATCAGAGAGGGAGACAAACCATAAGAGACTCTTAACCTCAGGAAACAAACTGACGTTTGCTGGAGGGGAGAGGGGTAGGAAGGTAGGACTGGATGGACATTAGGGAGGGTATATGCTACGGTGAGTTCTGTGAAATGTGGAAGACTGATGAATCACAGACCCTTGAAACAAATAATACATTATATATTAATTAAAAAATGATAGAACTTGATGAAAAAGATTTTTGGAGAAATTTGTTTCCTTTTTTTTCTTGTGGTAAAAAGATAGAAAACCTCTTCTTTAAATGAGTAAGTTGCCTTTCTAGAAATTTATGTTAAAAAAAAAGAAAAGACAGACAATAGGCTTTGTCCTCCTTGAGAAAATACTGCTTTATTTTTCCCCTATATAACCCATCTCTCTTAAGGGCCTCCTGTCCCTCATTTGTAGATTTGTAGTCAGGGTTAGTTTTGGATTGAAAGAAACTATAAGATGTTTATACAACTAAAGTAGGAGGAACCTTTGCTTTTTAAACGTCCTGAAGTTTGTATACCCATCTATATTAGTTACCTATGGCTTCTGTAGCAAAATGACACACAATGGGAGTCTTAAAAGAACAGGAATTAATTATATCACATTTCTGAAAGCTAGAAGTCTGAAATCACAGTGTTGGTAGGACCATGCTATCTAAAAGCTTTAAGATAATATCCTCCTTACCTTTTCCAGCTTTTGATAGACTCAAGTGATCTTTGGCTTATAGATGCATTATTTCAATCTGTCCTCTTCCTCTTTCTTCACATGACATCTCCTTGTGTGTCTCTGTGTATTCACGTAGTCTTCTTATTAGGACACCAGTCATACTGCATTGAGGTGCTACCCTATTTCAGTATGACCTAGTTTAATTTAACTAATCATATGTACAAATACCATATATCCAAATAAGATCACACTTTGAGGTACTGAAGCATAGACTTCAACATATGTATTTTGGGGAACATAACCCACCTATAACCTATAACTATGACATAGTCATAGAGAAATATGTCTTAGAGTAATTTTAAGCACTGCCATATTTTATAGTATGGCTGAAGCATCACTTGGGCTTTTGGACAAATTAAAATTCTGTATACCTAACATGTATAGCCTAACATGTAAGTAAGAAATCCAAACTATATATTAATATAGTCCAATCTTATGTGAAAGCCTCACATACAAATGTGAGGTATAATTTACATATAATTTCTGTATCCCTAAAATGACATAAATTGACTTCTTTTAATGTGCTTATACTAGAAAAGCCTTACTTTGTTGACTATCATATAGGAAGAAAATGTTGCAGACACATGTTCCCTGGAGTTTAATGAATACTCTTTCATCAAGTTTTATTACAAAGGTTTTCTGGATCATTTTTAAAACTCACTTAGACCATGCTGAACTGTCCTTCTAGTTCAGTTTCAAAAACTTCCCCTTAATTACATTTGGACAGCAATTCCCATATTTATATGAAGAATATATCCTTACCAGTAAATATACTATTTCCAAAATCTGCTTCAAAAATCCCACCCTCTCCAATTATCACCTCACCTTCTAATTCATTTACTTTAGACACACCTGGGCATAATTATTGGCTTTATGAGCATATTCATGGTGTCATCTTTCTGGCCAGTGAACAAAACTCCCTGCCTTCCCAGCCTGAACAAAACTCCCAAGCTTGATTAGAAACAACTACTCACTCTACTGGCCCTGCTCTTACAAAACTAAATATGACTAAAAAATAAAAAATAAAATAAAAATTGATTGAATTATAATACTTTAACTTCATGACCAAAAGTCTCAAATGGGTATTAAACACTAAATAGTAATTTGATACCATTTTCCTCAGAAGTTCACATTCCCACTCTCTGAGATGTCTACTATACTAATTCTCCATTCTCCTCAACTGATCCAAACTTATTTTCTGACTACATTCTCCGCTGATGGCCTGTTCCCATAATTTACTAGTGATGTGGAATCAATCTGATGGAATTTATTCCTTTTTCCATTCCCAAATCCACAAACCAACTTCTATCAGTAGCACTGTACTAGTATTTCTACCTGACTCTGATCTATTTTATTCTCAACTGACCTTCAATTACTATGCCTCTACAAAATCATTCCCTTTCACATAAAAACCTGTCTTAAAACTTACTTTCTAGATGAAAAGGGAAGTAAAATGATTAAAATTGCAAAAGGAAACATGGAAACATCAGCAAAGCAATTCTACCTTAACTTCACATTTGTTTCCATGTACCCTGTTTATTGTCTTCAGAAAAAAGTTATCACCATGGTCTCAAAATTCTCACCTTTCATTCATCATTTGAAAAAAACATCTTATTTGCTGTTCGTTTGTGTTTTTTTTTAATTTAAAAACAGCATCTATTTTTTGAAACATGATGATAAAGACACTCACCATTACCAAATATTCTCTTATTCAACCAACGACCACATGGAAGAGACTTGTAAATATTTTCTGGCTGTTCATCAGAAGGAAAGAAAATTAGTTTCCATATCCACTCTTTGCCCCACCAGCTTGTTGAAATTTCATGTATATGAAGACTGAAATCATTATAACTATGAAAGAACAATATTACAAAGCTAAACTTAGCCAAAATCTAAAATGTTCAAGAAGGGACCTGGAAGTCTGTAGGTTATTACATTATGGAGCAATAAAACATGGATCAGTCTAATAATCAAACCTCTGTTCTTTTAAGCAGAGGTGGAAGGATGCCCAGTTTGAGAGTAGCAATGAAAAATAAAAGGATGTCAAGCTCAACATCAAGCCCAAAGTCCAAGAGATGTAAAATGCAAAAGTTGTAGGAGGAGCAAGATGGTGGAGGAGTAGGAGACCGATTATCGTCAGGTCCCAGAAATTCACCCAAATAATTAACAAAACATTCTGAACATCTACAAATTCAACAGGATATTGAAGAGAAGAAGAGCAGCAATTCTAGGAACAGAAAATCGACCACTTTCCAAAAGGTAGGACATGCAGAGAAGTGAATCTGAAGCAAAAGGAAGATAGACCCAGGGGGTAGTGGCTGGCTCCCGGCAAGTGAAAGCAACAGAGCACAAAATCAGAACATTTAGAAGTCTGCTCCAGTGAGGGATGTTGCCCCAGAGGCTAAGCGGGGGGTGAAGCCCTCACGGGGACAATGTGGTCTCAGGACCCACAGCGACACAAAAAGACCAGGGGTGTCTGAGAGTGACAGAGCTTCCAGGTATCAGAGAGGAGAAGCCGAATGGAGAGATGGAGCCAAGCTGAGAAGGTGTCTCTCAGCTCGGTATTACCTTGGGCCATGATCCAAAGCACAGTCGGGCCACTGCTCTTTGAGCAGGGACTCCCTGCAGATGCGGAGAGACCCCCTCCTTCCTCCACTGGGAGGAATGGCATGGGAGCGTGCTGCAGGAATCTGCTGGGTTTGGAGATTCTAAATGGGGCCGCACATCAGAGATAGAAATGCTGGGTCACAGGCTGGGTGAGCTCGGATTGGGACCACAGACCAGGGAGATGGAGGGACTGACTGCTTTTCTCTGAGAACGCAGTGAGGAGTGGAGTCTTGAGCTCTTGGCTCCTTCGGGTTGGAGATTAGGAGGCTGCCATTTTCATTCCCATCCTCCAAATCTGTACAGAAAGCATTCAGGAAGCCAAAGCTACCAAGAGTGAACCCAAGCTGATTACTCAGCTTGACCCCTGGCAAGGGGTATGTTCCATTCTAATAGATAGATAGAGATAAATATAAAGCTGGAGTGAGAGACAGAGATAGACATAGAAACAGAAATAGATGATATAGATATAGATTTAGATATAGATATAGATAGAGGGTTTTATTTTATTTTAGTTTTTTTGTTTGTTTTTGTTTTTTGTTTTTTTTTCCCCTCTCTCTTCTCCCCCCAGTTTCGGGTCTTCTCTGAGGAGGTTAGTGTATATTTTTTTCTGGGACCATTGCTATTATTTAGTATTTTGTTCTCTCAACCATCTATGTTTATCTGCATAAAATGACAAGATGGAAAAAATCAACACCAAAAACAAACAAACAAACAAACAAAAACCAAGAGGCAGTAATGATGGCTAGGGACATAATCAATGCAGATATTAGTAATAAGACAGAACTAGAGTTCAGAATGACGATTATCAAGGTGCTGGCTGGGCTCGAAAAAACCATGGAAGATAAAAGAGAATCCCTCTCTAGAGAAATAAAAACCCTTTCTGGAGAAATAAAAGAACTAAAATCTAAACAAGCTGAAATCAAAAAAGCTATTAATGAGGTGCAATAAAAAATGGAGGCTCTTACTGGTAGGATAAATGAGGCAGAAGACAGAAATAGTGATTTAGAAGAACAAATGATAGAGGATAAAGAAGCCGAGGAAAAGAGAAAAACAACTACTGGACGATTAGGGGAGAATTCAAGAGATAAGTGGTACCATAAGATGAAACAATATTAGAATAATTGGGATCCCAGAAGAAGAAAAGAGAGAGAGGGGCAGAAGGCATATTGGAGCAAATTATAGTACAGAATTTCCCTAATTTGGAAAAGGGAACAAGCGTCAATATCCAGGAGGCACAGAGAATACCATTCAAAATCAATAAAAATAGGTCCACACTCCGTCATCTAATAGTAAAACTTACAAGTCTTCGTGACAAAGAGAATATCCTGAAAGCAGCACGGGACAAGAGGTCTATAACATATAATGGTAGAAATATTAGACTGATGCAGACCTATCCACAGAGACCTGGCAGACCAGAAAGAGCTGGCATGATATATTCAGAGCACTAAACGACAAAAATATGCAGCCAAGAATACAATATCCAGCTAGGCTGTCATTGAAAATAGAAGGAGATTAAAAAGCTTCCAGGACAAACAAAAACTAAAGGAATTTGCAAACACCAAGCCAGCCCTACAGGAAATATTGAAAGGGGTTCTCTCAGTGAAGAGAGCCTGGAAGAAACATAGACCAGAAAGGAAGAGACACAATAGACAGTAACAGTCAACTTACAAGCACTACGATGGCTCTAAATTCATATTTCTCAATAGTTAGCCTGAATGTAAATGGACTAAATGCCTAAACTAAAAGACACGGGGTATCAGAATGGATTAAAAAAAAAAAAAGAAGAACCATCGATATACTGTCTACCAGAAATTCATTTTACATGAAAAGACATCTCTAGATTTAAAGTGAGGGGGTGGAAAATATTTTCCCATGCTAATGGACATAAAAAGAAATTTGAAGTGGCAATCCTTATAAAAGATAAATTAGATTTTGAGACAAAGAATATAATAAGAGATGAGGAAGGACACTATATCATACTAAAAGGATCTGTTCAACAAGAAAATCTAACAATTTTAAATATCTATGCCCCTAACATGGGAACAGCCAATTATATAGACCAATTAATAACAAAATCAAAGAAACACACTGACAATAATACAATAATAGTACTCCCTTACTGAAATGGACAGATAATCGAAGCAAAACATCAGCAAGGAAATAAAGGCTTTAAATGACACACTGGACCAGTAGGACATCACAGATATGTTCAGAACATTCCATCCCAAAACAACAGAACCTCTCTACTGCACATGGAATACTCTCCAGAGCAGATNGTGCACATGGAACATTCTCCAGAATAGACCATATTCTGGGTCACAAATCAGGTCTCAACAGGTACCAAAAGATTAGGATCATTCCCTGCATATTTTCAGACCATAATGCTGTGAAACTAGAGCTCAATAAAAGAGGAAAGATGGAAAGATCTCAAACACACNGACCTCAAATACATGGAGGCTGAAGAACACCCTACTCAAGAATGAATGGGTCAACCAGGAAATTAAAGAAGAATTAAAAAAATTCATGGAAACAAATGAAAATGAAAACACAACTGTTCAAAATCTTTGGGACACAACTAAAGCAATTCTAAGAGGAAAGTATATAGCAATATAAGCCTCTCTCAAGAAACAAGAAAGGTCTCAAGTACACAACCTAACTCTACAACTACAAAAGCTAGAGAAAGAACAGCAAAGAAAGCCTACACCCAACAAGAGAAGAGAAATAATAAAGATCAGAGCAGAAATCAATGAAATAGAAACCAAGGGCGCCTGGGTGGCTCAGAGGGTTAAAGCCTCTGCCTTCGGCTCAGGTCATGATCTCAGGGTCCTGGGATCGAGGCCCACATTGGGCTCTCTGCTCAGCGGAAAGCCTGCTCCCCCCCCCCTCTGCCTGCCTCTCTGCCTACTTGTGATCTCTATCTCTGTGTCAAAAAAAAAAAAGAAATAAAGAAATAAAAACCAAAAGAACAGTGGAACAAATCAAAAAAACTAGGAGCTGGTTCTTTGAAAGAATTAATAAGATTGATAAATCCCTGGCCAGATTTATCCAAAAGAAAAGAGAAAGGATTCAAATTAATAAAATCATGAATGGGAGAGGAGAGATCATAACCAACACCAAAGAAATACAAACAATTATAAAAGCATATTAAGAGCAACTCTACACCAGCAAATTTGAGAATCTGGAAGAAATGGATGCATTCTTAGAGAAATATAAACTACCAAAACTGAACCAGGAAGAAATTGAAGACCTGAATAGAACCATATGGAGACTGAAGCATTCATGAAATATCTCCCAACAAACCAGAGCCCAGGGCCAGATGACTTCCCAGGGGAATTCTACCAAACATTAAAAGAAGTATTAATACCTATTCTCCTGAAACGGTTCCAAAAAATAGAAATGGAAGGAAAACTTCTAGACTCATTTTATGAGGCCAGCATTACCTTGATCCCCAAACCAGGCAAAGACCCCATCAAGAAGGAGAATTACAGACCAATATCTTTGATGAATACGGATGCAAAAATCCTCAACAAAATACTAGCCAATAGGATCCAGCAGCACATAAAAAGGATTATTCACCACGACCAAGTGGGATTTATTCCTGGGATGCAAGGTTGGCTTAACATTCGCAAATCAATCAATGTGATAAAAGACATTANCATATGATCTTCTCAATAGATGCTGAAAAAGCATTTGACAAAGTACAGCATCCTTTCTTCATCAAAACTCTTCACAGTGTAGACATAGAGGGTACATTCCTCAATAACATCAAAGCCATCTATGAAGAAATCACAGCGAATATCATTCTCAATGGAGAAAAACTGAGAGCTTTTCCCCTAAAGTCAGGAACACGGCAGGGCTGTCCACATCACCACTGCTATTCAACATAATACTAGAAGTCCTAGCCTCAGCAATCAGACAACTAAAAGAAATAAAAGTCATCCAAGTCAACAAGGATGAAGTCAAACTCTCACTCTTTGCAGATAATATGATACTTTATGTGGAAAACCCAAAGGACTCCACTCCAAAACTGCTAGAACTCACACACGAGTTCAGTAAAGTGTCTGGATATGAAATTAATGCACAGAAATCAGTTGCATTTCTATATACCAACAACAAAACAGAAGAAAGAGAAATTAAAGAGTCAATCCCATTTACAATTGCACCCAAAACCATAAGATACCTAGGAATAAACCTAACCAAAGAGGCAAAGAATCTGTATTCAGAAAACTATAAAGTACTCATGAAAGAAATTGAGGAAGACACAAAGAAGTGGAAAAACATTCCATGCTCATGGATGGGTAGAATAAATATTGTGAAAATGTCTATGCTACCTAGAGCAATCTACACATTTAATGCAATCCCCATCAAAATACCAGCAATTTATTTCAAAGAAATGGAACAAATAATCCTAAAATTTATATGGAACCNAATAGGCAAAGGAATGTTGAAAAAGAAAACAAAAGTTGGTGGCATCGCAATTCCAGATTTCAAGCTCTATTACAAAGCTGTCATCATCAAGACAGTATGGTACTGGCACAAAAACAGACACATAGATCAGTGGAACAGAATAGAGAGCCCAGAAATGGACCCTCAACTCTATGGTCAACTAATCTTCGACAAAGCAGGAAAGAATGTGAAAAAGACTGACTCTTCAACAGATGGTGTTGGGAAAACTGGTCAGCCACATGCAGAAAAATGAAACTGGATCATTTCCTGACACCACACACAGAAATAGACTCAAAATTGATGAAATACCTCAATGTGAGACAGGAATCCATCAAAATCCTTGAGAACACAGGCAGAAACCTCTTCAACCTCAACCGTGGCAACTGCATCCTAGGAATATCAAAAGCACAGTGAGATACCACCTCACACCAGTCAGAGTGGCTAAAATCAACAAGTCAGGATACAACATATGTTGGCAAGGATGAGGAGGAAGGGGAGCCCTCCTACACTCTTGGTGGGAATGCAAGCTGGTGCAGCCACTCTGGCAAACAGTATGGATGTTCCTCAAAAATTTGAAAATAGTGCTACCCTATGACCCAGCAATCACACTACTGGGTATTTACCCTAAAGATACAAAGGTAGTAATCCTCAGGGGCATGTGCACCTGAATATTTATAGCAGCAATGTCCACAATAGCCAAACTAAGGAAAGAATCTAGATGTCCATCAACAGATGAATGGATAAAGTTGAAGTGTATGTATATACGATGGAATACTATGCAGCCATCAAAAGAAAGGAAATCTTGCCATTTGCAATGGCATGGATGGAACTAGAGGGTATTATGTCAAGTGAAATAAGTCAATCAGAGAAAGACAATTATCATATGATCTCTGTGATATGAGGAACTTGAGGGGCAGGGTGGAGGGTCGCGGGGGGTAGGGAGGGAAAAATAATGAAAGAAGATTGGATCGGGAAGGAGACAAACCATAAGAGACTCTTAATCTCACAAAACACACTGAGGGTTCCTGGGGGCTGGGAGGGCAGGTATAGGGTGGATGGGTTATGGATATTGGGGAGAGTCTGTGGGTGAGTTCTGTGAAAGGTGTAAGCCTGATGATTCACAGACCTGTACCCCTGGGGCAAATAATAAATAAACATATAAATAAATAAATAAATAAATAAATAAATAAATAAATAAATAAATAAATAAGAAATAGGAAAATAAAAAGATAAAGTACAAAAGTCGTCACTTGGTTGAGGCATGGTACAATGAAAATAGTGTTCTCAAAAAGTGGTAGGTTTCTGTTAGAACATGAATGGGAAAGAGGGGGCGCCTGGGTGCCTCAGTCATTAAGCTTCTGCTTTTGGCTTGGGTCATGATCCCAGAGTCCTGGGATCAAGCCCCCCATCAGGCTCCCTGCTCAACAGGACGCCTGCTTCTCCCTCTCCCACTCCCCCTGCTTGTGTTCCTTTTCTTGCTGTCTCTTTCTGTCAAATAAATGCATTTTTAAAAAATGAATGGTAATGAAAAACCAGAAAAATTTGAAGATATGGGCAGGTTCCTAATATGGAGAATTTTGGGGAAAGGAATGAGAATGGGATTTGTATCATCCCCCAAAGAGGGACCAGGGCAAGTAGAGAGTTCATGGGTTGTGGTGGGTTTTTAGAGGAAGGTGTGGATGAGAAATTACCTGAGAGACCTAGGGTTCTCTTTGATGTCTTATAAGGGGAGTGAAACAAATGTAGAGGGGCACCTCGGTGGCTCAGTGGGTTAAAGCCTCTGCCTTCGGCTCAGGTCATGATCTCAGGGTCCTGGGATTGAGCCCTGCATCAGGCATCCTGCTCAGAGGTGAGCCTGCTTCTTCCTCTCTCTCTCTCTGCCCGCCTCTCTGCCTACATATAATCTCTCTCTGTGTGTCAAATAAATAAATAAAATCTTAGAAAATGTAGAAATTATTACTAATGGCTCTGAGGCAGAATATGAGGCACTGGAAGAGTAGGTGTCTTGATAGATCATGCAGTACCCACTCTGTCTTCTACTTGGCTTCTATTGATGAAGGTCTGCAGGTTAGAACATGGATGATACAACTAAACACCAGGGGCAATTCTTTGACTTTTATTAGTAAAAACATCAACTACATATTTTCATTTAATTTATTGATTTAGATAACTTTATGAAGATTCCAAATATCAAATTATCCATACATCTCTGGAATTAAAAATACAGCTTCATTTTTACTGCACTGGGCTTCTTCACACATCTAGGTTTGTGTTTGTGATATTGATATTTTGCTAGATTCTATATGAAATTATTTTATTTACAATGTTTTCATTTATAAAAATATGTACTTATTTACATGGTTTTTCTACTAATTATATAGTAAAAAGATAACTACATATTTTCTTGTGTCATGAATAGTTTAAAACACATTAGGACTCTCTCAGTTGCTTACAAGTAAGAAAGAAGTGATACAGATTTTGATGTACTATTGGCAAACCTTTAATTACTATTCTAATTTTCCCATGACAGTGGGTTTTATCAAGTTTCCTCTACTAGAGATTAGTTTTTGTATTTTATAGTCTATCAAGAAGCCTTTCATTTCCTCTCAGATGTCAAATAGTTTCCCATGGAATTATACATGGTGTTCTTTTACAATTATTTTAGCCTCTTTTCTAAGAGAGGTTATTTCTCTTTCCACATTCCTAATTTATCTATTTCTCTGATCTGTTTTTTTCTGTTGCTTTATCATATTAGTGATAACTTATCTTTCTTTTCTTGCCTTGAAATTAATTCAATTTGATTGTTTGCTTATTAGAATAACTTCTACCTTCAGTTTTTATTTATTTCTATTTATTCATTTGTTTTTATTTTTAGTATACTTTCTCTATCATAGAAATATGAGAAATATGTGTTTTTAAAACAGTTTCTCTTGTGTGATGAATATAAAAAAGTTTCGTGGACACAATAATCAGATACCAAAAAGAAATAAAGGGCAGCCAATATGGTAAGGAAGAATTCAAGCTTTCACTAAATGCAGTTGGCATGACACTCTATATAAAAAAATCTGAAAAACTCCACACACAAAAAAAACTGTTAGAACTGAAAAAAACAAATTCAGTAAAATCACAGGATACAAAATTAATGTACAGAAATCAATTGTGTTTCTATAAACCAATAGTGAAGCAGTAGAAAAGAAATTAAGAAAACACTATCATTTATAACTGCACCAAAAATAGTAAGATATGTAGCAATAAACCTAACCAAAGAGGTGAAAGACCTATACTCTGAAAACTATAAAATACTAATGGAAGAAATTGAAGATGACACAAAGAAATGGAAAGACATTCTATGCTCATTGATTGGAAGAACAAATATTGTGAAAATGTCTATATTACCCAAAGAAATCTACACATTTAATGCAATCCCTGTCAAATACCACCAGCATTTTTTTTTTAATTTTATTTTTATTATTTGCCCAAGGGGTACAGGTCTGTGAATCATCAGGCTTACATCTTTCACAGCCCTCACCAAAGCACAAACCCTCCCCAATGTCCATAATCCATCCACCCTATCCCTACCCTCCCACCCCCCAGTAACCCTCAGTTTGTTTTATGAGATTAGAAGTCTCTTATGGTTTGTCTCCTTCCCCATCCCATCTTGTTTCATTATTTTTCCCTCCCTACCCCCCACAGCCCCCCA